>WTSP01009300.1:7983-52283 GCA_025331215.1 Actenoides lindsayi | reverse complement strand
CCTCCCGCCGCCGCTCGCTCCGCCTTCCCCCCGCCCCGGCCGCTGCCCGAATCAGTGGGAGGAAGATGGCGGCGCTCATCCCTCTCAGCCAGCAGGTAACCGGCCCGGCCCGGCCCGGGCCACCGGCGGCAGGACTCTGTCGGGGACGGGCGGGAGCCGCAGGCAGCTGCGGGGAGCCGAGGCCCGCTGGCCCCGCCGCTGGAGCGCCGCTCGGGGAGGGGGGAGCGGGGAGCGGGGCCTCCCCGCCGCGGGTCCCCCCTACCGCAGGCGGGTGCATCCGGGGCCGGGTCGGCGCTGGGGCATAGGCCCTGCCCCTCCCCGCGCCCGGGGGGAGGCTCGGTCTGCCGGGGAAGGGGGTCGGTGCGCGGCGGGAGAGCAGGCCCCGGGCGGCGGCCAGGGGAGCGGGCAGCCCCCGGCTGTCCCCAGCCGGCGGGCCGGGGCTGAGCCTCCGGGGCGGGCTCCGGCCGCTTCTCTGGGGGCACTAAAGGCCTCGGCGCCCTCCCCTCAGGGAGGCCCCGGAGCTGACCCCCGGGGAGCACCGAGGCTGCCTGAAAGCTTTCCCTCCCCGAACTCCTGCCTTCGAGCTGTGGGATCTGCGCGCTCTGGGGGTCTGCGGTCCAGGGCTGGGCTGCAGGAGGGCTGGAGCTTCCTCTTCCCCTCGGGACTCTTGTTTTGGGTCGTGTCACCCTGTTTTCCTCTTTGTAACGCGGGGTTAATGCCACTTTTAGCTGTCGGGGTGTCATGACTCTGCTTAATATCTGGGAGGTGCATGAGCAGCGTAGCCATGGGCGCAGGTACACCAGTAAAGGGCTCGGTAGGTGGAGTGGGAAGAAAGCTTTCACCCATCAGCAGGGGAATGAGGCTTCTGCAGGGGAGTGGAAGACCCTGAACCTTGCAGCTTGTCTCACTCAGGGAGGATGATGTGCCTCTGGGAGAGGCTGAGTTTTGAGCTCTGGTTTAATCTTTTGGATTCCTGGTTAGGTTTTTGTTGTTGTAATTGTTACAAGATTGGTTTTTTTGGATTACTTTCTCACCCAAAGAATTTAAACCTGAACAGTGTGATCACTGTTTATTCTTTCCCATACTCCTGTGAATAGTTTACTTATTTCCTAGAAAAGAAAAAAAAAAGCAGCACCATTCCACCAGCCCCCCGTGCCTTGAAATTAGAACTATTTTCTACGCTGTGGCTGAGCAAGTCAGGAATTCAGAACAACTGCTACTGGTAGTTTAATTATGGACTTTTATTTGTAATACTATGAAAATTCATCTTTCAGTGGAGTTACGTGGTGCTTGGGTAATATGTAATTTGCTGTGCATTTTATTAGGAGAGCACATGCCTTTTTCGCTTCTGAATAGCGGGAGGAGTCCTCATTAACATCTGTGTAGTTAAATGGATGTGTTGGGGAATATCTGAAAACATCCACGCACATACAGACTGTTATCAGAAGTTTTCAAGTGGTGTGCAAAATGCAGATGTAAAATAAACTCTGGGCTTGAAAGAGTTGGAGAGACCAGAGTCAACGGTATTTTCTGTTGTATAACGTGTTATTTTGAGGGAAGAAGGGCCACGTTCTGTGCACATGTCAGTTATTTTGACATATTTTCCAACTAATTCAGTAGATGCATTCTAGTTTTAAAACTTTTTTTTCTCTGTGTGGAACTGTCAAGAGTAATCCAGCTATAATCAGGGTAGTAAACAGAGTATCCCTGGAAATGAATAAGCTTCCTTTTTTAATATCCTGGGTTTTATGATTACTACAGAGATGTGTGCTAGCTCTAAAAATGCCAGAAATGGTATTCAGAGGAATAGGAGAGGTTACGTGTGCTGTGCTTTTGAAGCATGTTCCCTCAGAAGGATATAAAATAAGGACATTGATATGAACATATTAGGGGAGCTATAAACAATATGGATAATTGAAGCAGGTGAAAGTGTTCAATCGTTCTCACAGATGAATTTTACTGTGGTTGTGTTCTATGAAGTTACTTTTTTTATGAAAGAGAATTTAGATGTCTAACAGTATGGAAACCATGATCATTTCAGCTGTCTTGGTTTCAACTGGCTGCGTGTAAAAACAGTTGAAGAGCGGGCATGTAAAATCAGTTCTCAGAGTTAAATTGAGTCCAGTTTCAGTTGTTTGTCTTTGATAACTTTTTGTTGAATATTTGATCACTGTATCAGTGGTATTTCCACTGGGCCAGGCACATTCAACCTACAGCCTCTGGAGGTTATGGAGAGTTATGTTAGAGATACTGGGCCAGCACAGATCATTTTGTAGCTCAGTCTTCGAGAGAACTTGGGTTTCTCTGTAAGTGGAGTGAGGGCAAAGGTAATCTTTCTGGGGTAGCAGCAACCTTCTTTTGGCTCTCGTCTTTGTGGGACACCTTGGTTTCTTCCCCTTTCATAGTACCTATTTTCATCCATCACATGATGTGACAAGAGAGGCTGAAAGAAAATTGTGAGAGAGGAGAACGCCAAGGAAATGAATTCATCTGATCCAGAGTTCTTTGTTGCCCTGAGATGACCTCGGGAAAGAGGGCTGCTTGGAACTGGCTTTATTAATCGTTGTGATGGCAGCGGCTTACGCCAGCCTTTCTCCCAGGCCCATGTAGAGGGACACGGAGACGTGTCCATGTGCATGTACCACAAGCACAGTGTACCAGGTCTGCTGCGAGAGCGCAGCTTTGCGACTCCCAGCTTCAGATTTGCGCAGGAAATCTAGTTAAATGTCAGACATCAAGGCACCAGCATTCTGAAGTGTCTGGGAGATGGCGTAAAGGTTTGGTCAGAGATGAGCTTTTGGGGAATTAGTAGTAGATACAGAAACCAGAGGGTTGTTAACCTGTAAGTCAGACTGAACCGCTGTATAGCAGGTTATATCCTTTGACAACTCATCAGCTACGACCTTCAGAATATTTTTCTGATTGACAGCATTGCCACTGCCTCGTGTAGGTTCCTCATCAGCAGATGTCATCAAATGGGAGAATCCCCTTGGACGCTGGCGATGCAGTCACGAGTGGTGATGGGGAGATAGGCAGCTCTGCTATTTTTATCACTTGAGCCCATTTTGTCTGGTCTGCTTCATCAGAGTGATGCAGTCATTTAGGGAAACGGGTCAGAGAGCCGTCATCTTCCCAAAAATCTGCAAGTAGAGAATCGAGTGGTGAAGTGCTTTCCAGCAGCACTTGGAAACTTGACAGCGTTTTAAGCACATCCCCCTGGATTCCTGCCACCTCTGTCAGGTAAGGCAGCTATATGTCCCTGCTGACAACATCAAATGAGGATGGCAAGAATGTCTGGTGATGGGATGAGATCATTCGATGCTGCTGCTTGAGAGCGGTTTGCTCTCTATCTTGGTAGGTATCCAGTCTCTGCATGCTTTAGGACACTCACCAGATGAGTTAGAGGAGCTTGTAGTTGGTCTTTGGCCAGTTTCTCTGAGCCTTCAGACAAATGAGAGGTAGATAGTTTGGTGATAGTTGGCTAAAACATACTGCATTTCATTCTGAGGTGGACAGACTGTTTCCTACCTCCACCTTTTCTCCAAACGATGCGTTTCCTACTTTGGACAGGACATGGTGCTTATCTGTGCTAATCACTTACAAGGCAGCAAAAAGATGAGTCAGATTTATGAGTTATGGTCGCAGCTCGCTTCTGGCCAGCTTCTGGGAGAGCAACAGCTTTTAGAGTGTACTGGTGAAGAACACAGCGCCTTATTTTGTTGATGGATGTAGGTACACTGAAGATGTTTAGGAAGCTCTTCTGAAAACGCGTGATCTTTCTAGCCAAGCAGAACAGTTGTCCATTGGATGTTCACTTGCTTTTGGTTGATAATTATTTTGGATATCTCCTTGAATTAAGATTTGGCAAGCTCTTGACATCAAAGTGGGAAAAGAGCATGGAGCTGGAACCCGCACGTGGCGACGACTTGTGTGGCAATTGTAGGAGGCAACTGGGAAGATGGGTGTTGGGGCTTCTTCCTCTTCTGGCATTTCTCAGAATATCAGCAAGAGGGAAGAGGAATCTGCTTGTTTGGTATTCTGAAAAGGCAGGGCCTACCTTTGTGTCTGGTGCTTTTTGTGTAGTGCAGTGATAACACCAAGTTGAAATCCTCAAAGAACATTGCCAGGGAATTGTGACATTTATTAATTAACTATTCATTCTTTTTTCTTTGGTTTTTGTTTTTTTCTTTTATATCTCCACTCTGTTTCAGTTTCAAATCCTAGTCCTGAAAATGCATAAACACAGGCACAGTTTGATACCAGGGCACTGTCTGTATGTGGATATAATTGTCCACTGAAAATACTCCATAAGTATCCATGCATTGCAGGAGGTAGTCAGGTCAGCTTTATGTTGAAAACTCTGCCTGTGATATCACAAATTGTCAAACTGTGATCCGAAATACCTTGGCAAATAGTTCAGAGCTGTTCTACGAGACCTTATTACCTCCCATGTAATGCTGTTAATTAAAAGTGTGACTGTCAGTATGAATGCTGGTGAATAACAAGTTTTAAGAGGTGACAGTAGCCTGTTGGATGTGAGTTTTGGGGCGTCTCTATCATCTACACTTAGACATCACGTGTCCAGTTTGGAACACAGACTGACAAACCACTTTATATTTTTGATAGAAGTTAATACACAAAGTACTATACACTGTTTTATTTTTCTGTTGGTCCCTAAGGGTGGACCATCTGTAATTTCAGTTCATTCTTTGTTTTCTTAATGTCTCTCTTGTTTTTCAGTTTTCTACTGGGAATCCATTATATGAAACTTATTACAAACAGGTAAGTTCTTAAAAAAGAATTTAAAAATAAAATAAAGTGCAGTTTCCTCTTCCCCAAGATTTCCCGCTCTTTCATTTCTCCATTGCAGTGCTAAGCTCCTGCAGATTCTCTCTGTGGGAGGGCGTGCTTGTGCAGCTCTTCTTGAGCTAGAGATGAGATATTTCACTTCTTACCTCTGCTTTCCTGACAGACATCCTTCAACTGAACGTGCATTTTTATCTTTCAGGTAGATCCAACGTATACAGGGAGAGTTGGGGCAAGTGAAGCTGCTCTCTTTCTTAAAAAATCCGGTCTCTCTGATATTATTCTTGGAAAAGTAAGTGGAAGGAATCAGATAATGCAGTCATTATTGATACACTTGCTAAACTGCAGCTAGCATTGAGCAGAAGGGGGTTGCAAAAAGGGATTTGGTGAAGTACAAATCAAGAGTCACAGAGCATCAGGTTGACCACAGATTGGTGAGAGCTCCAAGGTGGTGGCCTGAGTTTCACAAGAGCCTGCAAGGAAAAAATGTCTTTTGTGTAACGGCTTTGGTGTTCACTTGGGAATCAAATAACATCGTATGTCATCATGTGAAAGCTGCAACGAGCAGTTCAAGAGACATACAGTGTGAACTATTGAGCTGAATTAAGTTCTATTGTAAAATCATAATGGCTTTTATTTTGTATCCCCACAGATATGGGATTTGGCTGACCCAGAGGGTAAAGGATACTTGGATAAACAGGTAAATTAAATGTATCTGTAGGCTTCTTACGTTACCTTCCACAGATCAGCCTTGTCTCCAGAAAACCCTTAATACCAATAGTAGTTCTCCTTAGCTTTTTTTTTAAAGTTTTTGTTTACAAGATGAATTTTTTTTTCCTAGCACTGCTTAAAGCCAAGTATATTACTCAGGCTGCTGGAGAGGTTTGGATCTCATTTTCTGTGTTTCTTTTGTTTTGTAAATAATGGGTGTTTGTGATACATAGGCAGTCATTGAGTCTTTCACAAGTGCAAACTATGATTTTAAGATTGATTTGAGAACTCTGTATGCACACAAACATGCAACTAGCATTACTAAAAATGGGTTAAAATATCAAATACCAAGTGGGATGAAATATCAAATACCAAGTTGCTTATAGATACTGAGATTTTTTTTAAAAATGAATTATTATTTTAATTTTTAATATTGACATTTACTTAATTATGGGAGAGTCCTTCTTAAAAACTTGCTTTGAAGTTTTTTGCTCTTTGTTCCCTGTTACTGTAAAGTTTTTCCTGAACCCCCTTTAAAAGCAGTGGGTTGGCTGTCACTATGCAGTAAGTTAAATGGGGCTGTGCATCTGTTGTTTCCATACATGACTGAGTCGCACGCGGACAGGGTTAGTACAGATCAGAAATGGGTTACTGGGCACTGATTTAGGTGGGTTGCTTTTTTTTATTTTTAATAGAAAACACTCTTGCTTGTAGGGTTTCTACGTCGCGTTGCGTCTTGTGGCATGTGCACAGAACGGCCACGACGTGAACCTGAGCAGCCTGAACTTGACTGTGCCACCTCCTAAATTTGTAAGTACTATCTACTGAAGTGTGTGGATGTGTTACAGAAGTAAGGCCTCAGTTGGAACACTGGAATAATCTTCTCCTTTCATAAATGACGTGGTTCTGAGACTTCCGGCTGCTGTCAAACTCTTCCCTAAGATAACTGCAGTCATGGCTGCTGTAGTCCTGTCTCTGAGTGATACATACCAGCCCCTTCCTGGACCACAAAACTGGTGAAAGTTTAACTACGCTCAGCTTGCTCAGGAAGCTGATGTGGCTAAAGTCTAAATTTATGGGGAGGAAAAAAAAAAAAAGGTTATTTTTGGGCTGGGTGAGCAGGAGAGTGTAGCAGAGGGTGTGACTGAGCTGTGCCTGCAGCAGCTGCTGTGGAACCTCCTTCAGCTTTAGTTCTGGGTTTGGGTCCCTGAAGTCCTTAGAGAAGCATTCTAATAATATAAATCAGTGTGATCTAATTTTTGTTAGGTACACGTGCAGCTTTTTTTCCTGTCTTCAGTGTAGTTAAGCATTCTGTCTGTAACCATCTCTTGAAGCGATTAGTAAGCATTAGAAGTGTGTGTATTTTTATATATATGCATATAAATAAAACATTCTTTAATTTTTAGCATGATTCTAGCAGTCCTTTGCTGATCACACCACCTTCAACAGAGACTCACTGGGCTGTTAGGGTAAGTGTAAAAGACAACACATTCCATCCATTATTAAAAAGTAAATATTTTCCTTGTCTGTACTTTTCCCAGTGAGAGAATTTTGTATCAGATGTGTTTCCCATTTCAGAAGTCCTCTCTTATCAATGACAGACTTGTGCACAATAGAGAATATTCAGCTGTAGATTTAAGTTGGAAATCAGTATTAAACAAGCCTTTGACAACCCCTGGTGCGATGTTTTTAAGACACAATGAATTTTAATCTTCTGTCTGGATTTCTTCCAGAGTCCTAATAGTAGGCACTTTCATGTTTTTATAAAGGAACCCTACTGAGAACAGCGAAGCGTTTTGCCAAATCCATCCTAAAGTATTAATTTAAAGCTTGGGTTCATATGTATTAATTAGTATTCAGTGATGCACACAATATACATCACTGGGAGAAAGCAGCTTTCGATACGTACACGTGGAGATTTGGAGTTAGTTAACTGTCAAATGCAAACATTTTCAAAAAGGTAGAATTTTAATAAAATAACTTCTAATGCTGATTTCATTTTTTATTTTATTTTATTAAATGGGAAGCAAATTATTTGGGAAGAGTAGTTTTTAGGTCTACAGAGTTTGTCAAAGTTTGTTTAAAATCTGGCCAGTGGTATTTGCATTGTCCTTTTAGAACACCACAGAAGTGCATCTTGTGCACTTTTAGCTATCGTAACCTTAGCACTGAAATTAAGCTCCTAAATTAAGCTCCATGGGGTTTATATTTAAATGCAGCATGGTGGCACTTGCCAGAAAGCTTGGAAATTTAGAATGAATACTGACCAGTCTTAATTTCTTGCAAGTTCTCATTTTCAACACTCACACAGGCACACTTTTTTACTTATTCAGGCTATTTCTTACCAACTAGGTGGAAGAAAAAGCAAAGTTTGATGGTATTTTTGAAAGCCTTTTGCCAGTAAATGGTTTACTTTCAGGAGACAAAGTAAAACCAGTACTGATGAATTCAAAGCTACCTCTTGATATCCTAGGAAGGGTAAGTATGCTGTTTAGAACTAACTGTTCTCTATTTAGCTTCTCCTGTTTGCAATGTTAAATATTTAAATGTAACTTATCAACATAAATCAGGTTTTGGCTGAGATTTTACATCAAGTGCGTGCTATAAAGCAAGAGCATTAAGTAAGCTCTGAAGTCTTCCACTTAGAAATAAGAATAATAGTAGTAATTTGGGCCCTGGAGTAGATTGGCTTCATTATCTCCATATTCATTTTAAGAGCTGGAACTTTTTGTTTTAGTTGTTTAAACCCAACCCCTCCTAAACCATAGTAGCTGTTATAACATTATACTCCACTGTTTTGTCATTTTTTCAAATACAAGTTATTAGAAATACCATTAAATCTATTCACTGTTTGTACAAGAGAATACTTTAAAACATCCTAGTTTATTGTAGCTGTCAAATTGTCAAGTATTTTTTTTCATGTATATTTATAAATACTTCTGAGTTCAGTGCATCCACTGCATATTTGCAAGGGAAGCAAACCTTGAAGGATTTTACTGTTTCCATTTAAAATACTTATTCTTTAGTGTTTTACGTGTTTATATGACTGAGAATGAAGATATTTTAGGTAACAGCTGTATCTGCATGATATGCTTTCATCTCTTCAGGAAGAACTGCCTGTTTCTCTGTATTATCTACAAAATCTAAGTATGACTTGTTTTAATTCTGTACGTGAATGTTGAGAAGTACTCAGTCTTGAAAGGCTTTGTACTTTATCTCATTACAGTCATGATAGCAGTTCAGGAGTCTTTTTTCCTCTCCCAGAAAAGTTTCAAGAACAAGATAAAGGACTGAGGAAATGGGCCAAGGACTAATCAAAGAGCTTAAATTTGTACAGTGATAAAACTGGAAATAAAGTTTAGGTGGTTGAGCCTCAGTCTTGGCTTTCTGTCTGCTCTACTGTACTGTCTCCAGATTATACTGATGATTAAACAGAGCTAGCTGATGGCTGAGTGTTAGAGTACACCAAGTTGTGTGTCCTCTTAAAATCTAAAATATTGTAACTCTTATAAGACAGATTTGGACAATCTGCTGGCCCACATCCTCTGGACAATTCAAAAGCCACATTTGGATGGTTTTAGTCAACTTGATGACTCCTTGATTGCAACATGGAAAGATGAAAGGCTTGCCTGTGTTGCATCCAGCACTGGTTAGAGCCAGTGTTGAGTCACGTTGCCAGAAAACTCTAAGCCAGTCTCTTTCACCAGAGGCTGTTTAGCTGGGTCTAATAGAACCAGTGTGATCTCTGCAGGAATCTGTCGGGAGTCTTTAGAGAGCACGCTTACTGTGATGACATCAAAATGTAACCTGTCCTCTAAATCACTGTCTTTATCATAACTGCTGCAGGTCTGGGATCTCAGTGATATTGATAAAGATGGTCATCTGGACAAGGATGAATTTGCTGTGGTAGGTTGCTTGAAGTTCTCAGTTCACAGTGTGTCTGCCAGAGCAAATCGCTCAGTTTTTTCTCAAGAGCTTTACAGCTTTCTCTGCTACAGTCAACTGTTCTAATCTAAAATTGTTCACAAGGAGCTATTAAATGGTCTTAAATCCATCTACTGACTCTTGTCTGTGCCCTCAAGATTAAACTTTTTGGAATTACATTCAAAATGATCTGCTCTGGCTTACATCTCTAATCTTACTGCTTTTGTTTTACTAATGTGTAAGTGACTGACACTGGAAAATCTTGTCACTTTTCCTTCTAATTGTTAATGTTATCTGACCTTTTTGCCTTCACAGGCCATGCATTTGGTTTATAGAGCTCTTGAGAAAGAGCCAGTTCCTTCACTATTACCCCCTTCTCTCATACCACCCTCTAAAAGAAAGAAGACTCCTGTCTTTCCTGGCGCAGTTCCTGTTCTCCCTGCAAGTCCCCCACCAAAAGACAGCCTCCGCTCAACCCCGTCGCATGGTAGTGTCAACAGCCTGAACAGCACAGGGAGTCTGTCTCCCAAGCACAGCATCAAACAAACGCAGGTACATAGCTGTTACTCGTTCCCCCCCTTGTTGTTTTTCTTGCATTTTTATATCAGTAAACTGTAGGAAAAAATAAGCCAGCTTTTTGATTTCTGCCTCATGTGAGAACTTTTCTGAACATGTGTTTGTTGTTGGGTGGTTGTGTGGAAGAAATGAAGTGAGAATGGCAAGGCTTGGAAGAATGACAGCAGAGGAGGTGAATTTTAGTCAGAGGTAGCAAATTTTACGGGGAATTTTTGCTTTTCTTAGCAAATTAAACCATAGAAAAGTTTTACTCGTGGATCTGCTTTATTACCAAAGAAATCATTAATCTGCCTTCTAAAGCTCCTGCATTATTAGCATGAGGACTTAGTATGAGTAGTTGGGCCCATATTTCAAAAGGGTTAATGTGTTTCAACTGATGATTAGCTGGTTATCAGTATTTATAATCCAGGTACAAAGTATTAACCTAAAACGCTTGTGGGAAAAGGGGAAATACCCATTTATCAATCAGATCTGATTGTGCAAGATGCTTGTCACATATACCCAGTGTCTTGATAAAGACTGTTTATCTTCTTTTGAAATACAAACTTTTGTTTTACAGCCGTCTGTGAATTGGGTCGTCCCGATGTCTGAAAAAGTGCGATACGATGAAATTTTCTTAAAGACAGACACAGACATGGATGGCTTTGTGAGTGGCCAAGAAGTAAAGGACATTTTTATGCACTCAGGTCTGTCTCAGAATCTCCTGGCACATATATGGTAAGAATTTGACAGTAGCCGTATTTTTGTAACTTACTGATCTGGGAAGTCAGATTATCCAGCCAGAATTGTGACCGTAACGTTAAAACAAACTAAACAACCCAACCTCTTTTACTTGTCCTGTTGCCATGCTACAATACATGGGCTGTGTGGAAAAACAAAGGAGAAACAACTCACTTTGCTTTTTCAGCCTGTAAATTGTGATTTTTATTTTTAAATTCTAGTGCTCTAACTATTTTCTCAGAGTAACACTGTTCTAGTCAGTTAAATGTGTCTAATAAATTCCTGCTCTGTTTATGGAACTCTTTGACTGGAATAAGCAAGCTCTGATGAGGCTGAGTGACACGTATATGTGTATTTCAGGCTTCTTGGTAGAGGAAAAATAAACTTTTCTTGTTTGTAAGTCTGATCTATTTTTTACTAGGGCTCTGGCAGACACGAGGCAGATGGGAAAGCTAAGCAAAGATCAGTTTGCACTAGCAATGTATCTCATTCAACAGAAGGTCACTAAAGGGATTGATCCTCCACAAGTGTTGTCCCCAGATATGATCCCACCCACAGAGAGAAACACTCCCATACAGGTAAGTCATTGATTGTTTGTAGATAATACTGAGCTCACGTGCTTTGGAAGTAGTGGGGTTTAAGTATTAAGTTTGTACAGTTTCTTTTTTTGTTGTAATATTATGGTAAAAAAATTGCCTTTTTTTTTTTGTTTTCTTATCTCCTCTTACAACTTTCTTTAATGTTTGAAATTATTCATAAATTTTTAGCAACACCTGACAGTAAGTAAAGATGCAATAGAAGATTCCATAAATAAAGGAATAATAATGCTGAGAAAAGTCTAGGATGAAAAATACTCTCTTGTCTTAGAGAAGGTGTTTGCTTGGGTTTTTTTAACTTTTAAGTTAAAAGCAACTGCTAAAAGCTGGTTTAGTAGCCTGTGATCAGTACCAAATTCTTCCCATGAAAATGTAAATTTTTTTTCATGACTAAATGAAGAGTGTTGACTTCATAGTTTCTGAGAATTGGTGATTGATTGATCCCTTGTAGCATGACAGGCCACGGTCCATTTCAGTGGAGCATCAGATCTTTTACTGAACCCTGCTGTGTTCTTTTCTTCAGCAGTGTGTTAGTGTATTTCTGAAACTTGAAACTTAACAAAGAAATCTCTCTGTCATGGCAATACATTAATCTTTTCTATAAATTATATAGTATTTTCCTTTTTACTTTCCCTAACCAGAAAGCTTTTGAGCCTCTACATCCTTTTTAATCATTGCTGTTGCTCTGGTCCTTTTAAGGTTTTCCCTGTATCCTTTTTCTATAGACTCTGTCAGGTTACTTGCCCCCTGTAGGAACTGAGATCTCAGCACTAACAGAAATGCGCCGCGTGAGTAATTCCAACGCCCCAAGGAACGTACGATTGCTTGTGTACGCTGCTTGCAACTTCAGAAAAAGTCTTTATTTCTGCACCTTCTCCTGTCTCTTTGCTCTTGTGGGCTGTGACACTTGCTCTTGGCACGATGAGATAATGTCACAACAGTGTGAAGTTACGAGCGTTGGTGACTGACCCGCTTGGTGGTATTGCTTCCTGCAGCGGTTTGAGCTGCCTTGGTCTGTCGGGAAGCTTTTTGAGAGACAGTTCAGTGTTGGCATGTTCAAGTCACTTGTGTGCTAGTTCTCTAAAGCTGTGGGCAGTAAATACACTGCAAGAGCTTTAAGCTTCCCATTATTTTCAGTTTGTTGTGCCTTTTGTTTGTTTGTTTGTTTTTTGGCTTTTTTTTTTTTAGTCTGCTGTCATTTTTGCTGAATATAACATGAAATAAAAGCTGTATGCTACTGTTAACGTAGCAGATTAGCTTTCTGTTTGCATGGAACAATGACCTGTGCTATCCTAACCAATGCAGCAGCTCATTTTAACTTACTTCATAATCATATTGATAATACCTTAATAAATACTCTCAGCAAATCCATACCTGCTCTGAAAAGATAAAAGTGATATTAGTAGCTTTTGATTTGCTAGCTTAAAGAATTAGTCTGGATTGTTGCTGCTATTTATGATTACTTAATGGCATATTAACAAAAGAAATGCTCACCGAAGAGAGGGGACTTAATTAACTTATTTAAACTTTATATTCACCTATTGTATCAGCAAAAAGTCTCGTTTTACTATGCTGTCTGTTTGTGGTTTGTTACTTGGTTCTTGTTTGGTTTTTACTGTGTATTGAACAAAGCCAAACTTTCTGTGGTTATCACAACAATCGCTAAGTAAGCAAAGCAAGCAAACTGCATTTTTCTTCTTTTAAAAACACGATTTTAAAATGGTAGGTCTTCTGATTTGTCGTCCCAGCAGTGAGCTCACTGGTGCAGCTTTTGCTCAGTTGCAGTGATTTTTTTTTTTCTTGAAGAACTAGCAATCCTTTTTATAATAATTACAAATTTTGTACCAAATGCTGAGATCCTTTCTTACTAACTTCTAATGCCAATTTTCTTGTCTAAAAGGCAAGACCTACCCTCTGCATCCTCCCGGTCTATACCCGAATGGCTGTAGAAATGACCTGCAGGAAACTGGGTATAATTGCATAAATTTGCATTAATTTTTGACAGGGCTCAAAAAATCTGAAATTACATTCTGGTGTCATCAAGTTCTCTGGAAGCTTTGCTATTGGGTGTAGCAGAGCTGGGTGTTTAGCTTTTGAATTTTAATTACCATTGCCTGCAGTTTATTTGTTGACAAGGTGCATGTCCTTCAACTGCTGCGTGTTTCGACTTGCCCGGCTGCTCAGTGGGCACAGAGAAAATTCTCCTGTCCCCAGGTAGAATTGTGTGGTATGCTCAGTGGTCGTTGCACAATAATCTGATGGCTCCCATAGAATTTTGCAAACGCATGTCACGAGGATTGTGTCCCGCCTTTGTAAAGGAAGATCTTCTGTTGTGACTTGGCATTTTAAGAGACCTATTTCCTTCTTAACAGGATAGTTCAAGTTCTGTTGGATCAGGAGAATTTACAGGGGTGAAGGAACTGGATGATATTAGTCAAGAAATTGCACAGCTGCAGAGGTAATAGTTGTGGCCTACTAACAAAATCTGGGGGTAGGAGAACCAATGAAGTCTGTGGGGCTGATGTGTCCATTCCTTGTGTTTTCTTTTAGCCAGTTTCTCCTAACTGGTCACTGAAGTCGGTGGCAAATCTCCCACTGACGCCCTACAGTTCACCAGGTAGCTAAAGCCAGCCTGGGTTCTACCAGCTGGCTCCAGGAGATTGATTATGGAACAGATAGCAATTATTCTTGGAAAAATACCATGTATACACCTTTACTCCTTTTCAAGGACGTATCAGAATATGGACTGACATTTTTGGCTGTGTGGTGTTTCCAGAATAAAATTGAATTGATTTGTGTGTGTGCCCCTATGTGTGTTGTATTGTTTAACTAATCATGAATATGTGTGCTTGTTTATCTTGCAGAGAAAAATATTCACTAGAGCAGGACATTAGGGAAAAGGAAGAATCAATCAGACAGAAAACCAATGAAGTTCAGGTAAGAACTCTTGTTTATTAGTTTTCATTTTAATCTAAAGCAATAGAAGGGGACATAAGCATTCTTTCTTCTGCCTTTCCTTATGTTGCTTCTGGGCAAATCCTCCTTTCATGGGATTTTCCTCTAACTTACAGAAGGATCCTTATTTTCCTGTTCTCCATCACAAATGTTTTCTTCTGATGCTGGTTGATATAAATATATGATACATGATCAGTTTGAAATGTGTTTTTTGGTAGTGCTTGACTGACACTATAATTTGGGAAATTATTGTTCAAAGAATATTAGTTTTGATAATTGGAACGGCTCAATTACATGTGCTCTGTGTCACAGTCTCTTTCCATCTTGTGGGCATGGATTTGTTTCCTGATGCCTCATACAAGTTCCTGCAGAAACCAAACATATGCGTTGAGGGGATGGCTTTATAGACAGAGGAGATCTTTGGGATTTTGGTACCCTGTTTGTCTGCGGTCGGTCATTCCTGTAAGACAACAGCTAAATGTATGTTACAAACTGTGGGTTTTTCCTCAGGAACTGCAAAATGATTTAGATAGGGAGACAAGTAACTTGCAAGAGCTAGAGGCTCAGAAACAAGATGCTCAAGACCGCCTGGATGAAATGGACCAGCAGAAAGCCAAACTGAAAGATATGCTGAATGATGTGAGGCAGAAGTGCCAGGAAGAAACACAGGTGGTGAGTGTACGTTAGTTCTGGATGTGCTTAAGAGTAGTGTGTTGGTTGGTTGTGGGGGTTTTTTTTTAATCAAATTCTATTTATTTAATGAATAAACTTGCTTCATTTATTTTTTTTTACCATAAGTAGCAATTTCCCCACAAATACACAGGTCCCAGAAGGGATTTTGCTCACCTAAATGCTTTTCATAATGTCTGTAGATGAGAGGTTGAACCAGATGATCTCCTGGGGGCTCCTTCTACATAAACTGTTACTGTTCTGTGAATATATGTAATAGGGTAGTTGAGAAGCATTATTCCTCACCCATTAGACAGTCCACAGGCAGTGGTACATACTTTAATCACTGTGAACCTCATCAACATTCTGAGTTAAAAGTGGGTTTTCAGGGGGCTCAGTTGCCAAGATAGCTGGTGTGTGATTTTAGTGTAGAAATGTAGTGTGTCGGGTCATGTAAGAAAGTTTATAAGGGGAGACATATGCAACTGTGTCATTTTAACTCTTACCAGAGTTAAAAATCAACTTTATAATACTTGATAAATGTTTGAATGGAAAAGGACCCAAGTTCTGAAAACTGCAAGATAACGATCTAATAAATATCTTTTAATTACCATTATAATTAGTGTGGTATTTCTTTCATTTAAAATACTATTATTTCTTTGGTTTTATTTAATGTCCTACGTGCTTTTATCAAGGATTTTGTCAAACATAATATTAAGCATGTAGTTCTTCATATTAAGTTGTTCTTACCTTCCTTAGCAGTTAGTAAGTTGCTTTACAACTTTCTATTATTTATAATAAAGTCATTTATTGTTAGATTTCTTTCAATTTTCACTCGGATTTTTGTAACATTTTATTTCAGATTTCATCACTAAAAATGCAGATTCAATCTCAGGAATCAGATTTAAAATCACAGGAAGATGACCTTAATAGAGCAAAAGCAGAGCTGAATCGCCTCCAGCAAGAAGAGACTCAGCTAGAGCAGAGTATCCAGGCTGGAAAAGTGCAGCTTGAAACAATAATAAAATCTTTAAAATCCACACAAGAAGAAATAAACCAGGTATTCAGTGTAGTTCATACAACTTTTTTTGCTTCTTGAATGGGTAAAAGTTAAAACTAGAAAGATTATTTTTTTCAGAAGTGAAAAGAAAAAAAAAAGAAGAAGCACTGGTTCATGAAATGAACCTTTCTGACTGGTGCTCAGTAGGTTAATTTCCAGTTTGGGTCAGGAAAAGCTTGGCTCTGGTGGGAGGACAATGCAACTGTCTGGCAACTGTGTTTAACACGAAGGAGGGTGCTATTCAATGTGTAACATACTAAAGCATTTTTCACTGCTTAGGCAAGAAGTAAACTTTCCCAACTGCAAGAGAGTCATCAAGAAGTCAATAAGAGTATAGAAGAATATAATGAAGCTCTCAACGGGATTCATGGTGGTAGCCTGACCAATTTAGCAGATATAAGTGAAGGCCTCGGGCAGACGGAAAGAAGCAATTATGGAGCTATGGTAAAAAAAAAATTACTGTTATTTAGTATGTATTCCTCACTAGGGAAACATATTTTCCACAGTCCTTGTAAGCAGAGTACTTACTATGTATACATGGTATATATAGGTATACATGAGCATGGTACCTTCATGCCCTGCTTTACACTTTCTCTGTAAAAACAAAATGCTCAGAAGAAGAGAAGTGTAGTTAAAAACCAACCATACATCGAGAGACATGATCTTAAAACACTTCAATGTGCAGTTTCTTTGCTGGTGTAAACATTCTGTTCAATTTCCAGTGGAAACTTCCAGATGTTTCTTTTACTTGCAAAACCAAAGAATCACTTACCAGAAGAAAACTCTGGTATATGTTCATAGTAAATTTTTTAAGCCATTCTGCCCCTTTCCTATTTCTTAATTCTTCCTTCCTCTTCTTCCTCACCTCTATCCCTGCTGTTCTGAGAAGTATTAATTAAGACTCCTTCACTTCAACAGTTTAACCTTTTATTGGCATATGTATTGCTATCTTTTGATGTTCTGTGTAGCCTCGGGCTATGTATTTCTTTCTACTATGTAATTACTTCTGCTTAGAAGCCACTTATTCAGAAAGTTCTTCAGGAAGTAATTTTTAAGATCATTAAGCAGGAATCAAGAAACAGTAGAATTTCTGCTAAATGGGTAACTGAGCATTTTAATGATGGTTAAGTTGTTGTAATGTTTCTCCTCTTAAATTTTAGGATGATCCATTTAAGAATAAAGCTTTGATGTTTACCAATAATACACAAGAGTTGCATACAGACCCATTCCAGTCAGAAGATCCTTTCAAATCGGATCCATTTAAGGGAGCAGACCCTTTCAAAGGCAGTAAGTGACCAGCAGCTTACCCGAGACCTTGAAGACCAATTGTTGAGTTAATGCTATTTTCACAAACTTTTCTCCTCTTGCTAATTAGTGGATAAAACAAATGATTTTTCTATTCTGCATAGGTGACCCATTCCAGCATGATCCTTTTGCAGAACAACCACCTGCTCCAGCAGGTAATAGCTCTTTCGATGACAGGACAGATGCGAGATAAACAATTTGTAGCCAAACACAAAGATTTCCAAGGTTTCCCTGGCTTCAGACTTTTACTTTGCATGTGGGAACATAGAAACCTGACGGGGTGTGCGTTCAGGATCGATGTGCTAATAACATGCCTGTAACTCTTTATTAAGTACATAACTTTAATAGAAACGTTTGCCTGTTCAAACTTAGTTAATACCCTGTTTAGAGAGTTATCTGGCAGTATATCAGATTTACCAAAAATTAACATCTGTGAGTATGAAGTCAAATACAGAATGATCCATTGTGGACACGGTAGGTGCTACATTCTGTTTACCTTTTCCTACTCCTTCCAGATCCATTTGGAGGTGATCCATTTAAGGAAAGTGACCCATTTCGTAGTTCTGCCCCTGAGGATTTCTTCAAGAAACAGGTGAAGAGTGACCCATTTACCTCAGATCCATTCACAAAACCCCCAGCTTTACCCTCAAAGGTCAGTAATTCTTAAACCTACGTGTAATAGATTTATTTACTGTTGACAAACTTGCTGTCTGAAAGCTCAAAGGAATGGAATATCACTAAATACTCTTCTCCTAACTGATGAAATATCATTAATTTTATTCTTAAAATTTAAGTCTGGATTGTTAAGACAATCAGCAGTTTGTTCTTTCCAGTTCCATGACATTGATGTGTATTCACCGTGAAGAGGCAGTTAGGTGGATATTGGTTTTATTTTCCTCTGTTGGAAATTCCAAGCAGCCAGCACCCACCCACTCCCACCATCCCCTCCATTCCATCGATGTTTGTGCAGTCACAGAGGGAATCGGCTCGAGGGACTGGTCTGGCTAAAGCATTACTGAGCCAACACAAGGGAAGGACTGCTCAGAACACGTTTGTCAGATGTAGACTGACAGTTCTTAAGCTGTCCTTAAGTGTATGTGTGTGGTTGTTTTGGGGTGGGTATGGATTTCATCAATAGCCAAATGCATAAGTAACACCAATTTCATACAGTCAGTTGATTTTATCCTACTCTGTGTCTGCTAAGCAGTGTTGTCTGAAATTGGAAATAGTTTGTCTTAAAGAAAGAGATTTCAATATGCATAAAAAGACAAATGCACAGTACAGCAGAACAGTAATTGTGTATATCTGTTCTTATTTAGCCCGACCCTTTTGAAAGCAGTGATCCTTTTACGTCTTCCAGTATCCCATCAAAAGGTCCAGGTAAGAAGAAAGAAAAATTCTCGTGACAATGTATAAAGAGGGATCTTTTTATGAAAGAAGAAACAAATGTAAAAGCTGAGAGTGAAGTGTATTGTGAACTGTTGGCAAATATTGTTGTGATTGTATTGCAGGTTATGAAGATGAAATCATTGTGTACACTATATACTTCACTTTTTTCTGTTCATTCGTTCTTTCTTTTTTTTTTCCTCCAAACAACTGATAGAGATTCTATTGTTTCATGGAATTCTCTTGTAACTTCTCATGCCAGGTCAAAATGCAAGTGTTTTTTAATCACCTGCTTAGTTTTGTACTTAATTGGCACCAAACATTCTTCATTAAATCTTAAATATTACTTTAAATAACGTGAGGATTTTTTGCTGTGTCTGTTTCAGATCCATTTGGAACACTGGACCCATTTGGAAGTGGTGCTTTCAGTAGTGGAGAGGGATTTGCAGATTTCAGTCAGATGTCAAAGGTAAAGGTTACAAGGAAAGCAACTGTCCTTTTAAAAACCTTGGTACAGATACTGGCTTTTTTTAAGAGTGTGGTATGATTGTAACTTTTCAGCTGACAACCCACTTTTATTCTTTTTTTTTTTCCCCATCAATCTCACCAGTTACTTAGCAAAGCATTTTCCATCCTTCTCAGATAAGTCAGTCTTACCAAGGCTGGTAGACTCAGCAGGGATAAATTAACTTTTCACAAGTACCAGAGGAGCCAAAGAAATAACTTCTAGATTTAACTTGTAAGAAAAAGTAGTTGGTCCAGATATTAATATATTTTAGCGTCCAGCCTTCTATGTCCTGAAGTCTGCCTCTGGGATGCTTCATCTCTCACAGTATCCTTACCTGTTCTTAAACTTCTCCATGACTACTGGGAATCAGAGGAAGGTGGAAACTGTGGTGTGCTGATGTTTCATAGCTCTAAACAGAATTGCTGTTTCCTTGGTTTCTTAGTATACAGTGGGCATATGGAGTATTTCAGATAGAACCAGGTCCTTACCCCCTGGATCAGGGTCTGAATCAGTTGCAGTCTGCTCTTAGCTTTTTGAGATGATGATGTTTGGAATTTACTCATGTTGACATCAGTTGCACAACTTTTTATATTTATTTCCACAATAACACTTGAACATTGTAGAGTGTTAACTAGAAAATAGATTGGTGTATCACTTTGACTAATTAAACTTCTTGGGTTTGTTTTTTTTCTAAGTTTTCTTGCTGTTTTTTGTGCAGCTTTAACTCTCCACTAGGTGGCAACAGTCTTTACAAATATTGATGTATTTGCCTTGAGTTAGAAGTTCTAGTGAAGGTCAGGCTGTGAGCTTTAGCTTTGCCTACAAAATTCCTTTCTTCGTTTCACAATGATACATTTCTCTGAATGGTATAATTTTTTGTGCCTTTTGTCCTCAATAGGAGAGGCCTTCAACAAGAGCCAGATGTATATAGGAAATATTAAACATATGTTTTTGGACTTTTCCCTGAGATTTTACAGAGAAGACAAATAGCTGTGTGTAACTTAAGAAAAACTTGGAAATAAACCTATCCATTCTGCAATCTGCCATATTTTTTCCAGTTTCTGTCATGGTTCTGTTTATCAGAGTGACAGTCAGAATGTAGTATGACTGTTCATTGCCAAATAGTAAAAAGTAGAGTTTTACTTCCTTTTATTTTTTATCAGCTTTTTGCTAGGACTAAAAGTTCCAGAAGCATTTCAGTGCTTAAGAGCATCAGAGCTTCTGAATGCTAATGAAATCCTAGTACCTCTGTCAGCAAATGTTAGCTTCTTACACCATTGACCCAGTTCTATAAATCTGTCCTCATGTTTTTAAGTTAATGCTTTAACTTGCAGCTTTCATGAAACAACAGGTATTCTATGATGTGCTTACATTCTTCTTTTCTTTTGTCTCATGTAGTCAGTAGCTTCAGACCCCTTCGCCTCCTCTTTTGGAGGAGTGGGATTCTCAGATGACCCTTTCAAAAGCAAATTGGACACACCAGCATTACCACCGAAGAAAAATGTCCCTCCACGCCCCAAGCCACCCAGTGGTAAGGAGGTTTTCTTTTTTTAACAGCCAGTTGCCCCAGTTTTCTGTATACTTTTGGAAATAAGGACAAGTTGACAGTCTTTTATCTAATTATCTTACATTTCAATCATGGAGGAAGGTATGACATTATCAGTAAACTAGTAGAAAATGTCAGTAAACCACACTGGAAAACATGATTAGGGAGTGGTGTGACAGGTCTGTAAGAAAACTTGTGGCAGGGAAAAATGGGAGGAAAAAAAAAAATGGTATCTTTTCCAAGTAGGCAACAAACGAGATTAGTAAATGGCACCTTCAAAATAAACAGAGAGGTTTGTTTCAATACAATACTCTAAATTTAGGATATCTCCCCCCCTCCTCCCCCCCCCCAAAGAATATGGTGAATGAAAAAAAAGTTTAAATGGGCGTAAAAAAGAACTAGATAAAAGAAAACTAATCCAACAGGGGCAACAAGGTCTACCAAAAGCCAAAGTTCTCTCTCAGGCTCCTGTGTTGCTGGAAGTCTGCAGGGTAGTCTGAAGCATGACTGTATCTCTGCCTCATTTTGATGTTCTTCCTGGGGTGTCTGCCACTAAATACTAACAAGACCAGGGAACAGGACTAGATAAGCCTGTCCTGATCTGTCCAGGTACAATAATTCTTGCATTCACATATTGCTGCATTAAATAGAAAACACTTCATGAACAGATGGCTTATTCCTGCTTTGAGTCCATTATGTATGGAGATTCTTAGAGATGTTTGGATCTCCTGAATTTAAAATAAGATCTCTTTTAATGGGGATTCAACTTCTACTTGTTTGCCCTCCCTAGATTTGATTTTCAAAATATTCAGATACCAGTGGAACTGTTTTAAGAACTGAAGCCACTTAGAGCTGTTAGTTTCAAGTTTCCTTTTACCAACAGTGGTATAATTCAGTTAATAGTATCATCTGGTTGGCTCAAAAAAAAAAAAAAAGCTTGGTTCTGCTTATGAACAGGCACATAATTTTGCACCAAACACATGGGTCAGCATCTACTATTCTCATGTATCCACTGATGCTGTTAGGAAGCATAATACAGAGAAAACAGTTCCATTATTAATGCCTCTGTATCTATGTGGATTGTCTACCTTTTGCTGTTGCGTGTTGGAGCAAAGCAGGCACCCTGCACCCTTCCTGGTTATAACTTGTTGATCTGGCTGGTTTTAGAAACCAGTTGTGCTAGAACTTGCTCCTAGGATAATGTAAAAAGTGTTTTGTATTACTGGGGTATCCCAAAGATGCCATTAACTATCCCATAGATTGATCCAAGGTTTGGAAAATAATACAGTAAACTTAAAAGCAGCCATTGCAGCAGAATTAGTTTTCCTGATACTAAGATTTTACTGCTCAAGAGGTGATGATGCACAGTAAAACCCTGAAAGCAAATGCTGAGGTGCTGTGTGGGTGAGTATGGGTGAAGATTTGTCAGGAAATGCTCTAGGATTGTGGAATAGTTCTTGCAGCAGTCTGTTCCACACTTGCTTTGTGTAAAAATCTTCTACTCTTGAGGTACTAGAGAGCCTTTAGTAATTAAAAAAACCCAACATACTATATAATGTTGACACATATCAACTAATAGGACACAAATGAATAAAAGCAGGAATATAAAAGCTGAAGGTTTGCCATTGTGAATGATGCTGATTTTCTTTGATTTTCAAGGCAAGTATGTGAGTGGCCATCTTCTTAAGAAATGTCTACATAAAATAATTCAGTGTTTAAAGGGCCCATATAGAGTTGAATGAGTCAAACAAATACTAAATGTATCTATATTATCTCTTTCATGTGGTTTGTTTGTTCAAAACATGATTATTCCTAGGAAATAGAGTGTAATAGCAGCAGCGAAGATGAGGAATCCATCCCATAGGATTGACTCACCCACGGGAGGGTTTTCTGGATTTATGTCTCTTCATTCTCTCTTTTGTACATACTGAGGAATTTTGGAGATCATTTAGCTGTAATAACTTGTTTTGAGTTTGAACATGTGCACTCAGCCTTTAATGAGCCATTTAAAAAATGTGTTTAAACATGTACCTTCCCCTCTTCTTGGGAGACAATATTTGTGAGGTTCCACTGCTCTACCAAGAGCAAATGTTGTTATGATAAAATAGACTGAGGAGGAAACAAAGCAGGGTTTTTTTTTAAAGCAAATGGGCCTCATGTGCTTATGCAGTTATACTCCTCCCTTCCTTCCACAACTAAGGCGATCTTCAGTGGTTACTTGAAGCATGAGAAATTATATAGTAATATAGTGCGATGGTAGCGAGAGATACAGGCGTACGAGTGGCTGTTAGAAATGGGAACGCTGCTCAGAAAACAAACAACAGACAAGAAACTTCCGTTGTTTCTTACCTTTCTCATTGGTCTGTCTAATTAAAAAACAAGTAGGTGATAAAGATCTTGCTGAAGGATGGATAAATGCTAGTTATTACCAGACATTTTTTTTGCTTTTCTGTTCCCAGTTTGTACTTTTTTCAGTAAAACTGTTCTTTCTGTTGGGGGGGGATTTTTCATATTGCAAAGCACTTGTGGGGTTTGCTTGCAGTTTGTTGGGCAGGTGCAGTGAAGATCTAATGCAAAGCTTTACTTCTCCTCAACACTCTACAATCAAGCAGAAAATTCTAATGAGTGCTTTTGCAGAGCGTTGCAAGCTGTCTGATTTCCCAGGGAGTTGTTGATAGGGGAAACTGGCAAAATCCTCCAGGGATTGTTCTTAATTTAGTGTTTTTCTATATGCAAAGTTTTTAGGAGTTGCATGGTACGCAGGCATTGTCCAATCAATCCGTTGAGGTGTCGCAGGGTTTCCTGGACCATCAGGGTCTGTGCCTCAGTTCCCACCTTGCCCACAGGTCTGTGTTTTGTCCGGCAGAGCGAGGAACTGTGTGTCACGTCTTGCTTCCCCACAAAGGTAGAGGAAGTCTTTGGAACTGGACGTGGGGACAGAGAAATACTTCAGACATAGCCACTGTTCAGTGAATATCAGATCAGAAGGCCTTCAGATATACCTGGAAAACCTGTAGAAGGAATCTGTAGCTCAGATTAGCTGCTCTCGTGGAAAGCCTCTGGAGATGGTCTTCATCCCATGCTTTGTCAGCAGTAGGGTTGCAGTGGGTGATCATTGTCTGGCCTTCTCAATCCTGACCTGTTTGCTGGCTGCTCGTGAAGGGAAGATCGGTTGATTGCTTTGATTTGTTTGGTTGTTTTGGTTGCTTGTTTTGGTTTGGTTGGTTTTACTTGGTGTTTGCTTTGGGTTTGTTTCAAAGGATGTCGAGAGGCAGCAGGGATCTGCTGACTGTATTAGCAGCTGTCTGTGGTTGTCACTATCTGGGATAGGCAAACACTTAACTGTGGCATGGATTAGACACCCTTGAGATCCGTATCTTCCCCTTCTTGCAAACGAAGGTTAAGAGAGGGGATGACAATCATGAGATTATTTCCTTAAACTTGTATCTTAGGCTGAATCTCGAGCTTGTTCTGTTCTTCATAAGTAATTTTCCTTCTTTCTCACTCCTTTTTGAACTGCAGTCTTTCAAGATCTTTTAGATGTTACAGAGTCTTTAAACTGATCCTTGCTTGGTCAAAGAGAACTTTCATGTGTTTGTTTTTCTGATTAAACGCTATATTCTGTTTTTTCAATGGAACTATTTAAAGTGCAGAATCATTAAAGGGAATTGGCCAAAGGCTAATAAATCAGTTAATGAAAGCAGAGAATGACAAGAAGATGTTTAAGAAGCAGCAAGCCTGGATCCCAGTGTACATCAAAACCCTAACATACCTGTTACATTCAAAGATTTGAAAAAGTCAGTATCTCTGTCACTTACCTGCTTTAAGATTCTCTTTTTAGGTAGAGGAAGATCAGCTAAGAAACAGCTTTTAGCTCTTCTGACTCGGCTGTTATAACAAAAATCCCCAAGAGTGTAAGTGCACGTTCTTTCTCTTCAGGAATGGGTTAGGTCCTGGTCCATGAAGTGTCTGATGTGCAGCTCCCCTGGAGCTTGGCTGAAGGAATCTGCTGTTCACCAGGTGGTACTGGAGAACTTGAAGGTTTCTTTGGAGGGAAGTGGAAAGTTTCCTATATATTTATTGATGATGTATCTTGAATAATGCTCAAAAAACACCAAAAAATTATCCAGATATAAACAGGCCTGTGCTTTGCATAATGGGCAGTGATAAATGGAAGACAATATTAATTCCTTATATCAACAAAAATAATAGTAGTGTATATTGATGTACTTAAGCAAAGGTGCCCTGTGACAGGGACCTAAATTCCAATACAAGTTATTTTCTCAAGCCGTCCTAAAACATAGCTAAGTTTTGTAGATTTCTAAGTACAATTTATTTTCTGTCACAAGGTTACATGTAGTGTTTATCACGACTGAGCTCCTGGTCACCTTGTATTTCTAGTTCTTGGGCTGTGCAGGACTTTTGTGTAATAAAGAAGAAAAAAGTCTGAAAGAGCCGATACACTGAAACCTGTCAGTTAAAATGGTTTGGCTAGGTTCTCACAGGTTAACAACTATTTTCTTCTGCCATGAGCTGCAGATGGAAATCAGGTAGAGTTCACCGCTAACTAGTTTCTAGGTAAAAGTTGTTGATTACAAAAAGAGAGAAACAGATTTTTTTTTTTCGTTCTTTCTTTTTTTCTTTTTTTTTCTTTTTTTTTTAAAGTACAGGAAGCTGCTGTGTGGGTGTCAGTGATTGGGTTATAAGCAAAATTCAATGCTCTAGTGCTTTGATCGTGGGACCTACTGCTTTTGCCCCACCCTTACCACTTCCTTTAAATGCAGCCCCATGCATTCCACATTGCGGTTATACCAGTACTGTTAACCAGTGATATTAGTGGAAGAACCTTCACCACTAACCAGTGTGTAACCTTCAACCTCTTGTAAATTTTTATTGCTCGCTCATAGTGATTTGACCTTTTTAACCTTGAAAGAATATAAAAATCCTAAAAAGGCAGAAAGCAAATGTACTCTCCAATTCCAGTGTGCTTTCTTCTTGCTGTGATTATTTAATAAAACTGATTATTTTGATCACTCTAGTTTTTTTTTTTCAGCCTGTGTAAATGTTATCATTTGTATTAGTGACTAATAGAGGTGGTGGGTATTGTATTCTTCAGTGCTAACGTACTCTTTAAAATTCAGTTTTTCTTTGGGATGCCAACACATAAGTAGCAAAAAACCATCATGTAACTTGAATTTCAGAGGACTACATACTGAATACATCCCATGTAAGGAAGAAATAAGTGGATTTATGTAGCTGCTATTTGAAATACAGGTATTAAAATGAATTATATTGAGAAATTATTACCCCAGACTGCACACAGTGAGTTTGTGAGAAAACATTGGCTTTGTTTTTTGATTTACTCTTCGTAGCTCTGAGGTACGATGGCATCTGAATTGATAAATTGACATTTCAGAGGTTAGTGGTTAGCACCTCTGTGTTTGAGTTAAGGACTTCGGTTCTGTTCTGATGTTGTCTTTGGTAGTGGTTTTGAAATGTCAAAATATTGGAGAAAATCGTGAGAAGACAGAACAGGGGACTGACCAGCCTGCCTTGAGTTAGCAAGTATGATTCTGGTCCCTCAGAGATGCCTGGCTTGCGTGGAGCCCCAGAAGAGCTCAGTAAAAGCGCAGAGGTTTGCACAGTGTTTTATATGCGTGGCTAGCAATGATTACAAAACAATAGTAATTTTGTTATTGATAATAAATTTAGCCAGCCAAGGTGTTGGTTGTTTTTTTACCAAATCACACTCTGTTAGGTGTGTTTTGCTGTCCCACCAACAAAGTCAGAAAAGGCCCTCACTGAGTTCAGCAGAATCTGACTGATAAGTCTTAGTTTTTTCATCTTGCCAGTTGGCAGATAGAGAGAAACGATAAGTGAACCTGTTGATGACTTAAAAAAAAAAGGGGTCAGGGCTTTAAGATCTATTCAGGATGCTTTTAGATCTTCAGGATCTTAATATTTTATTGAACTAATCTGAAAGCTCTCTAAGCTGTGGTGCATGTTGTAATCCATCATCTACAGAAAGAATCATTCCCTAGGTTTTTTGCCCTGTCTTCAGAGGTGTGGTTGCAGGATAAGATTGCTGTCAGGCAGGAGCTGGAAATGCAAGAAGAAACAACAGCCAACTCACAGAGCAGTTTTCTGTACTGTTTGTGTGGTGCATGGGCTGTGGAAGGTAAATTGAAGATAGATTTGCCTGCTTGGTGCTCGTGCTGAAGTACACCGAAAGAAAATGTTCTGCAGGCAGTTTGCCTTCAGAGCTTTAGCACTGGAGTGGATGCCCAGATGGGGTGTGCACATATTCTGGGCTTACCTGGAGAGGACTCCCTTAACTAGGAGCCAGATCCCCTCTGTGGGATGGCTTCTGCACCCTTTGAACCGTTTTGGGTGCCTCTCACTACTGCTGTACAGGATCAGAGGCTCGGTGCTGGCAGCAGGAGCCAGAGGGGCAGAGCAGGCAGCTCGCAGGCAGCGATGTTTGTACAGCCCTGTTCTGCTGCTGTCTTCCTTTGTATTTGATGCTTCCTTCTCTTTTATGTCAGCGACAATCGCAGTTCTTTTTCTTTTGTGTCACTTCTCTAAATTTAATTTGACTTATTTTTACCACTTTAGACAGTTTTCATCTCTAAAGCAGTACAAGAGCACTGTCATTTCACATTGACCTCATAGTGACAGTTTTCAGTGAGGAAAAAAGAGCGTTTTGCTGCTCTTTGAGTTGGACACAGAAACATTTTTTAATAGGGTTTTTTTCTTTGCCTGTTCTGTGTCTTCAGTGTCTCCATTTGAGGAAAATTAAGAAAAATTAAGTGTCTTGCTTAACATTTATCCCCATGCAAACCAAAGCCTGAATGCTTTGTTGTGTGCATTTACTCATTTCATTTCTTGAAAGAAAATGGTATCTTATGAATACTGAGTGTTTAAACATATCAGAGTTTTGGGGCCATTCGTTCTGCCCTGCACCGTGTATAATGTCCCCAGCATGTGCATTTGCTCTGTGTGTTTAGTGAGATAATTTTAAGAATAAAAAAGTCATGTCAGGTATAATCAGGAGTTATGAACAAAAGAAAGAATTGTCTTAATACTAAAAAAAAAAAAAAATGTAATTCCCTTGCATTTATTTGCATGGGTATACTCAAGTTGAGGGGATTAATCACAGTACAGAGTTCTGTTCTTTATTTGCTGTGTGATGAGAGGAGCGGTGTGTTTATTTCTGAGTGGTACCACACACCTGTTTCCTCACAGCTTCTTGTACTCGGGGTTATTCACAAGTAGCACAGTGCCTGTTTACCTTGAGGGTTTTTTCCCTCGTGTGCAGCCGAGAGTGAAAAATTCAGCCTCAAAGTTTGACAGGAAAACTATTTTTTTTTAATTATTTTTATTTTTCATACCTTCTAGAAGCCCTGACAGTTGCGTTCGAATGCTGGCATCCCTTGTTGTGTAGGATAAATGACTCATGGGTGGAGCACCTGCCCAGCCACAAACTAAAAATTCCATTCACGCTTTGATTCTGTTGTTTACCCTGATCTCTCGCAGTGAAGATATTTCAGTACTGATTGTTGAGAGAGGGTTTTCAGAATCTGTTTCAGAACAGATCGTTAGGCTGAACGTGTAACGATCTCTCGCCTTTCAAGAAGTTTGTACTTTTCAGAATATTGCCCTTCGGCGAAGGTTGTCAGAGTTACAGGCTAGCTCAAGGTGCTAATTTTGCAAATATTAAGCAAAAACAGTTTCGAGGGTTTTTTGCATAGGAAAAATTCTTCCTTCTGTTGCTACTAAAAATATATGTTGTGATTTTGTGTGAAGAGTGTTAGAACCAAACTCTTGAGTTTGAAGCGGAGCACAGAAATGGCCCCTGCTGAAGACCAGTACCTCCAAGTATCCTGCAGCAGAGTTGTTTTGATGTTACTAACCTTCAAGCACATTTTCAGAACTAGGAACAACTCTTCTGTAAGGTCCTAAAGCTCACAGTTTATGGGAGTTTTATTCCACATCAGTGGCAGAGCTGGATATTTTAACAGGGTTGTGAAAAACATGCTGAGTAAGGTAGGAATGCGTGAATTTGGTAACGTGCCAAGAGGAAGATGTGCTGGGAGGCACTTCACATACTGCTCAGGCTCCAGAGTTTTCTATTGTGACACTTCCTCTGCCATAGCAAAGATGAGAGGCAGGAACCCTGGTGTTAGAAGTTCAAGTATAATTTCAAGTATGGACTTAACTCACCCTAGCACTGCTTGTCTTCTGTAGCACAACTCTGTCTTCTTAAAGCCTGTTTTTCACTTTAGAAAGTTTCCTGGAAAGGAGGATTTGTTTAGTGAAAGTTTAAGGTCGTGTCATCTCCACTCTGCCCTTTTTGCTTGTCAGCAAAGGCACAGGAACGTGCTGCTTCTCGTAACTTGGCAAGAAACTGTCCTCAGCAGACAGGACCGTTGTTAGAACGTAAAGAAAACTAGAAACATTTCACTTCATTGTTTCATTTGCAGTATCTCGTGATTCAGAGAGCCAGATTCTGTAATTGCATCCTACCAAGGAGATTTTATTTGCCTGCAGCTATGGATCTCGACCCTGAAGTTTGCTGTGGGGTATGAAATTAGATAAACCCTCGGTCTGGGTGGAGTTCACTATAAGTTAACAGCATTTGCTGTGGTAAACCATTTTGTTCATCATCTCTTTTTGCTGAAGTGAGTCCTCGGTGTGGTTTGGGTGCACCACTTGGGTAACTGCTGAAACTGCTGTGGTTTCAGAATAGGACCTGTTTTGCTTTTTTCTGAATTTTTTTTTCCCCTGAAACTATTAGCAGGAAAATCAAGCAAGTAAGGGTTACAACTGTTTGCCTGCACTTTCGTGCTGCTCTACCTCAAAAACAGTGAGCATGAGAAAAGGGAACATTTTTGCAGTGAATGTAAGATTAGTGCAATCTCAGTTACTACTAAGAGTACGTTGTGCAATATTACGATTTTACCAGTGTCCTTCGGTTCAGTTGGTGAGTTTTTCATGTGGTTTGGGTATTTTTGCTGTACATTACAGAAGTGCTGTACCCACATTCTTGACATGGGAATACAAAAATCTTTGTGTGCTTAAGTATTACACACTTAACTGCCCTGGGAGATTGACACCTGGCATAAGCCAGAGAGGATGTCAGAAAGATAATTCTGGTTGTTCTTGTTATTACTCATTTGTGGCTAATAAATGAGTAAATTTGAACATCTAACTGAACCAAGTAGGCTTCTGCCAGGCCTCAAAACCACGTTTGCTGAGTACGGCAGGGTAAAAAAAAACCTACTACACACAAAGTACAAAGTGCAGTGAAAAGAGGGTTCATTGAGGACTCTGTTGTGAATGCCAGGAGTAGTGTGTTCAGCAGGGGCACTGCTGCCCTTAACGTTCCTCTGCAAAAGCTAGAACTGATTTTATAAAGGTTTCTCTCTTTCCCCTTTTCTTCAAAATAACAAAATTCTAGCCCTCTTCTATTCTTTAACATGTTAAAAAAACCTGAAGAAAATGGCACTGGGGACATAAAATGAATGTTTTCAGTATTATTAGCAATAACTCCAGCATTCGGGGTGACATTTCCTCTACAGCAAAGTTATTTGTTGTGATCTCTCACGAAGGTGAAGCACAAGAAACCCCAGTGCTCTTTGTAGATGGTTCTGAAACCACTGGGGGCTTTGTGCGAAAACGTTAAACGGGCCACCTAGAAAAGACAGGTTTGCTGAGCAAATATGTTGCAAACCCTGCATTTTTATTAACAGTCACCAGTTCCACAAAGTGGTTTTGGCAGCTGCAGGCTTAACCTGAGAAAAAGGCAGCTCAAAACGGGTCATTTTGGCCTCTATCAATCAAAATTGGTTTGGGGAAGGATACGTGGGGGGATTTGCTTGATAGTAACTGGGAATGGAGGAAGAGAGGAGGAGGGAAAAAATGTAGAAGGCTCTTGTTTTGCTTTGACTTTAAATTAGAAATGCAGATACTTGAATTCTCTTTGTAATTTAAAATAAATTAACATGCGTTCCCCATCCCTGGAAACATTCATGGTCAGGTTGGACAGGGCTCTGAGCAACATGATCTACTTGAAGATGTCCCTGCTCACTGCAGGGAGGCCGGACTAGATGACCTTTAAAGGTCCCTTCCAACCTAAAGCATTCTATGGTTCTATAAGTTGCTCTTTTATCTGGAGAATTCTATACAAAATGGTGAATTACTGCTCTTACCAGATTTGCTAGGTTCCCTACCGCTGCAGAGCTGTGGCTGAAGGGTGGTCTCCTGAAGGCCGTGGTGATGAGCAGGATGTAAAGACCTCACTCCAGAGAACAAAACGTGCCTGTGTTGATAGGAAAGGCAATTTGAAACCCTAGCGAAGGAGGGTCCATGTTTGTGGGGAGAGCAAATGCTGCTGGTATTTCCTGTATATTTTGTCACTTCCTTCCATGAAGGACAAATCCCTGGTCGGATCTGGCTGTCCTTAGAAGTCCCACATGTGGCTGCTAATATGGGTGTCCTGTATCCTTGGGATGGAGCACGTTCTGAACCACCAACAGTGGTACTGGAGGGGGCTTGAAAAGGTCTCGTCTATCCTCCAGCTTCAGGGCAGCTCAACCAGCGTGATTCCTGGGAACTGTTTCTCTACCCTGATGGAAATGGTGGTGGAATGCAACAGGCTCCCTGGGCAGGCTGGAGCATTCTCAAGTTCTAGAAACGCCCCGGGCCGTGTGACGTAGATCTCACTTGGTAAAATCCAAATCCGTTTGCCTTTGCCTTGAGGCAAGACTTCCCTACAGGCCTGTGAGCAGGTTCCCCTTGAATACTCTTAAGGCTGGAGAAATTGTTCCATCTCCTGCCGCGTGTGTCTTGTTTTCTCCTCCTCTCTCTGTCTGCTTGTGCAGCTGTGGGCTCTCCTGCTTCACATTTGCAGTGGCCACTGTATGGCATCCGAGGCCCGAATCTGGGACTGGCTCTGCGCTGATGAGATAGGAGCCCGCGTGATTCCTTTGGTCCCTGGCTCACTGTGAGGACTCCAAGCTCATGCAATCATGAAGGAGATGCAGATCCTGCTGATGGCCCGAGGCCAGCTGATGGCCCGAGGCCAGCTGAAGGCAAGGGAAGGTGGACACTTGGCTGGCCCCTGGGCTAGGAGAGGCCGAGCTGTGATTTCCCGGCAGGCCAAGGCAGGCTGCTGGCTCGGTTGTTTGTTTAGCGCAGATTTGCTGATCTTTATTTCTCTTTGATAAGGGAGGATTTCCACAGATTTCAGCGAATATTATAAAGTTCATGAGCAACTACCAAAGTACCTTCTTAAAACATCTTCAACGTGCCAAGTGCATGCTCTGAAACTTGGTGTTTTGAGTCCTTTTCTCTGTGCTTTCCTAGCGTCTGTGTATCCCGGGGTGAATGAGTTGTAAGATTCCTATCTAATTACAGTGCGATGAACTGGACGTTTCAAAAATAAAATAGCTTTATTAATGCAAACAGTGTATGTAATTCAGCTTATTACTCAGGAAGCTGGAAATACTTGTTTCTTTAAAACACATTTCTAGATTTTCCTTTATTGTTTGTCAGCTACACTTTATACGTACATATTGTTCATCCAAGGAGGTTGTTTATCCCTGGAGATTAGATTGTGTACCTGTCAGGAGCAATCTCTTTTTTTTTAAGAGGGGGAAAAAAAATAATAAATTGCTCTTATCTGTTCAGTTACTTGATGTAACAAATAGTACTTTTTGCAAAGGGAATTAAAAATTAACCATTGAGGTTCTAATTGCAACAAATAAAAACTGCAGTTGTTGTTTATGAGCATACACCATAGCTGCTGTGATTTCATTTGTTATTGGGGTGGATTGTAAGGACAAGGAGCCACCTACAAAAGGTGGGTTGACAACAATCACCCCAGAACTAGGAGATTTCTTATTCAGTCTCTTTTTCCCTTGTGCATATGGTGGTTGAAGGATAAACCAGTGCCAGGAAAGGAAAAAAAAAAACCCAAAATAAAAAAACCCCAGTGCCTGCATTCTTTAAGGTCACAGATAACTTACTGTTTAATTCTCTTTAACAGGATTAGTTATGTGACATGATTAATTATTATCATCTTTAGTACTACGTATTTTTAAGTCTTTTGTCTTTTATATAATTCCAAATTTAAACTTGAAATATCTCTGATCTGGGGAAATGAACTTGAGTCATACTTGTCAAATGCTTCTGACCAAATGTCTTTATCATGTAAAATCTCGATGGTGTTATATTACAGTATATCCAAGCAAGATGATAAATCCATTTAATTAAAACAGCTGTTTGAGATGATTTGCATTCAGAAATAAGTACCGTTATATTTGGTTAAATTTTGATCCACCCCAGGAAGAATGGATGATGCTAAAGTGTATCAGCACAGTTTCCGATGTAAGGGGTTTGCATTGTCCATGGTAAGTAACTTCTCTTTTTCTCCTTTTGTTTTCCTAAACTTTCCAGGTAAAAGTACTCCTGTAAGCCACCTTGGGTCTTCAGATTTTCCCAAGCCCCATGATCCATTCCAGCCATTTGGGGCTGACAGCAGTGACCCGTTTCAAAGTAAAAAGGGGTTTGGGGATCCATTTAGTGGAAAAGATCCATTTGCTCCCTCCTCTTCAAGTAAAACTTCTAAAGACTCTTCCTTGGGGTTTGCAGACTTCAGCTCTGTAAGTTAAGTTCATTGTCTCTGAGCAAACCACTTTCTGCTCTGCTTGCAGCAATCTATTGGGGTTTTGTTTTAACTGCAAACCTACTGTTCACTGGCTTCTGTCTCTTAGTACCTTCATGCTGTCCTCGTTGTTTTTGTATTTATATTTCTGTAATAAAAAGGTATTATTTCAATAAAAAAAAAAGAAGTTTCATACTAAATTTTAAAGGGTTTACTTGCATTTAAATTATTTTAGTACAGTGTGCCTTTACTCACCAATTCTTTGTAGCAGAATCTGTGTATTGTTTTTGTTGCATGGAGGCTATTTTGTAAACGGATTTTTGGAAGCCGATGCTGTAAAGATTCAGAAACAATTGTTGAAAGCATTTATATAGCCATTTTACCATATCCTGAGAAGCAAGACCTTAAAGGGAAAGATTCCATAAAGTATTTGTAACTGTTTGTGAAAAAACCTTCTGACAACCCTGTCGCAACGTTTGCTGTACGTGATGGAACGTGGTCGTAGAGATGCATACACGAGACAGAGGGTGAAAGTTTAGCTGTTGAATTCGGTTCCGATTCCTGATATTGCCAAAAAGCCCTCGTTAGACAAAGAAAACAAAATTGTTTCATAGAACCAACCGAGAAGTGTCCATTCTGCACTGCAAAAGGCAGTATCAGGAGGTTTGAAAGCAAAGCCAAGCACCCATTCATTAAAAACATAGCAGGGTTTCTAAAAGCCTGGCCTTGTTTTTAGTGCTGGCAGGTACGTTACTGGATTGGAAATCGTTGTCAGTGTGGTAGCAGTGTGGCTCTTACTGCTGCCATGAGTAGATAGAAAACTGTTCAATCCACAGCCTCAGGCTCCTTCCTCCTTTCATGTGTTTTCGTTCTGTCACGTTGCCATGCAGTGAGATTGCCAACTCTAATCTGTTACTTAACTCTGATGGACAGAGTTCAGCGTTCAACAAGCGGAGATCTTTAAGCTGAGTCTTTCAGGTTGCTTATTTTTAATGTTTTTTTATTTTATCCCCCCCCCCCCCAGTTATTAATTCATAGCAAATGTGTATCACTCTCCTATTTGACGTTGTTAGTTGAGGTCATCTGTGCATACTCTTAGCTGGCCTCAGTGCTTTAATTTATCTATGATAGCGAAGCCGTCCAAGCTCCAGATATGATGTATGCTTTACCACAGTTAGTACTAGCCTGTTGAATTTGCACAGTTAAATTCTGTGATTGTATACAAGATGGTGACATTCTTAATAAAAATAAGACGCAAAACTTGCTTTATCTGCAATTTCTTGAACCACATATAATTTCTTCCTTCATTGAAAGACAAATAATGGAATGGAGTGACTGTTACCCAGCTATTGACATCTTACTTTACAGACTGCATTTCTTAACTTAAAAGTGTGGCTTACACCAAGTGATTGTATCAAATGAATAACCAAAATCTCTGATCCCTATCCCAAGTGGGTGCTCTAGTGCTAAATTTGCTGTGCCATCAGATTTTCAGATGAGATTTACTTTAGAAGATGAGGAAAAAAGTAGGAAAAATGAGATCTTGAGCAGTAGCCACATAAAATTGCTATTAAGTGGCATTTAATCAAATGAAATTATTTTTAAATCATTCTTGTGATTGTTTTCTACTGCTATGAGAAAAAGGAAACAAAAAAAGGTTAACTGAATCTGATTGAAAAGAGACTTGATCCCTGTTCTTTTCAGTTTGTTGGTCGTTTTCGTTTGGCTTTGGTTTTTTTGCTTGCCTATAACACAGTTATGTTGCTACACTTGATAATTCCTAATCCTTCTGTATGAAGTCCAATGTGCACTAGTTATCTTGTGATCAGCCAGAACATTGTGCTTCTCTTTGCCTGGTGTTTGGGAAACTTTGTTCATAACGAAATTAAAAGTTTTCTTGATGTATAGCTTGAGTCAATGGAATCTGAAAACAGAACTGTGTAGGTTTGAGTAATTGAATAACCTGATTTTTAATTGGAATTCTTTACTGTTGCACAGAAGCAGCCTGAGGACCTTCACTAGACTGTAGCAGCACTCTAGAAAAATTGGCTTGTTTGTTTGTTTGTTTTTTGGGGTTTTTTTGAGTCACTGGCAAATTGATGCACCCAGCTGAAGTATATTCTCCTTGCATTCTTAACTCGTCCACTGGCATTAAATACAACTCTCCGGAACAAAACAAAGTCTTCTGGTAGCTCATATTTCATGGATTTCTAGGTTCCAGCTGCAGTTTACAGAACAGGAAGAAAAGCAACCTTTCCACCAACAGAAAGTTTTAAATTTCCAAGAAACAGAGCACTTAAGATAAAAAAATTTAATTTAGTTCTAATATAAGCTGGTAAATTAGTAAACACAAGTCAGTGGAGCTGCTTGTGCATTTGATTAGTTTTGCTGCAGTCTCTTTTCCTCATTTATGCCTTGGGTCTGACTGTAAGGGGAAAAAAAAGAGTTTTTTAATGAAATAACAGACATGTGATATATATTTATAGACTTCTTGAAACCTGGACATAGGGAAGCAAATTGTTACTGTATGAAATGACTTGTAATTCAGTTATGTTACCTTGTTACGGGCAATCTGTGCAAGAATCAGTGGTGTTAAGGAACTGTTGTGTATTTCACTATCTAATGGTCAGAGTTATGCTCCTGAAAATTTTCCTTCATGACACATCCAGATTTGTTTCCAATGAATCACTTGCTTATTTTTCCTTTTTTTGTTTTGTTTTGTTTTTACTCGGCACTTTTAACCACAAAAATATAACTTGTCTACCATAAACAAGTCATAATTGGGACTCTCATAAGCTTTGGAAGACTTATGCCAAGATCTAAACTACATAAGTAAAACTGTTTTCTCAATGTTAAAAGGGGAAAAAAAAAAAGACACCCCAGAGGGTTTGACCAAAGCTTATTTTATTTCTGAAAATAGTAACTGTTATTCTCCCTCCCAGCTATATGATCTTTGTGATTTCTTGGAAAAAGTGGAGAAGTTTGCCTTCCACTTGAGTCTGTCTTTACTGTCTCATGGAAAAAAATCATCTATTTAAAATCTTAGTGAGCATTTAAATCCTTTTAAATCTTATCTGTCAGCTGACACGATTTAAATGAGCAATAATAGCAGGTTTTCTTCATTTCACAAAGTAAAGTATTGTAAAATGTGTGGCACTTCCATTGTGTTTCAATAACATTGAATGAAAAAGTCCTCATCTAAATTTTGATAGCAATGAAAGCAGAGGTATTATTTGAAGAAAAGAAATTTTTAAATAGTCCTCTTTTTTGTATCAAATCATCTGAAAAATCATTTTGAGGTGAAATGAGGAATTGTGGGCACCCAGAAGCATGTAATTTAACTAAATTATGAGTAAGTGGGAATTGGACCGGGATTGAATGAAATTCAAATAGATGCATTAATTTAAAAATTAAAAAAAAAAATAAAAAATTACAGATACAATGCAGAGTGGAAAAGGTGGAAGAGGCCGGGGTCGAGCACTTAAAGCTGCCTTTAGCACTCCGTTCAGAACGTGGGCTCATCGGGGAAGGTGCAGCCCTATCCGCCAGCGCAGCGGCGTGCTCTGCTCGCTTCCAGGACGCTCCCTTGTGCACCGCAGGGCAATTTTTGCAGTATACGTTCAGCTGAAATTGAAACTGCAAATTCCACATCGTTTTCTCTTCCAAAAAAACCCCAAATAATATGTTTTCCTGACTGTTTTTTTTTTTTAAAAAAAAAAAAGCTAGTACAAAGCAGATTTTAGAAGTGGGATCTAATGCAAACATTTGCGTGCAGCTGTGCGGACGCTTCTGCTCACATCGTCCCCTTCAGCAGATGCTAAAATTGGACACTAACAGACTGTATTTTAGGTTTAAATTGTTACGATTCCAATAAACTATTTTAATATTCTGTCCAGAAAGTTCAAACAGGCCGAGCGCTGCGTGCTGCGGTGGTAAATACTGGAATATCATTTGGGGATAGTTTTGCTGTAGCCTACTCAAGTGTGTTGCGGGGAGCTCAAAGAAGTTAGAAGGCTAATGTTATAACGTGTTATATTTCCTTAGTGTGTGTTTTCTGCCGAAGTAATTTGGATTCTCTTACGTTATTTCTTACTGGAAAAACTCGGCACGTATTTTTCTGAACAGTGACAGAAGCACTTTTTGTAACTTTTGATTTGGTGATGAAACTTCCCACAAATCCGCAGTCTCGAGTCATTATTTAAACCCCCTCACCCTTATGAAATACTGCAACAGAATTCTCTGCAACGGGGTTGCACAAGAGTAAATAACTCTTGTTTTTTACCAGCTATTTACTATTCTTAAAAATGGATGTAGGTTGCTACGCTCCCAAACCACTAACTTGCTTTTTCTGTATTTGCGGAGTTTTTGTTTGGCTCCAGTCCCCTGGCCATTTTCATACAAAACTGAGACATGGATGCAGGGACGTGCAGCCCAGATGGGTTAGTTTCCTGGTGGGAGGAGGAAGAAATTAAGGAAATAAATTAAAGGATGAAGTCAGGACATCAGTGAGTGAATTTTTATCTTAATCCAAAAGACCTCCCCTAAGACAGCTTGGTATACTTGATTCACGTATTTAATAAGTCTGATTCACTGTATTTTTCACAGAATTTCTTCTAGCTTTTCGGTAAATGTATTAATTTATTTTCCATTTTCGTTTTTTAGTTTGGAAATGAAGAACAGCAGCTGGCATGGGCAAAGCGTGAGAGTGAAAAAGCAGAGCAAGAAAGACTAGCTCGGTTGCGGAGGCAAGAACAAGAAGACCTTGAGTTGGCTATTGCGCTCAGTAAGGCTGACATGCCAAACTCTTAAACAGAGGTTCTTTGGCTCCACCCTGTCCAAGTGAAACCTTTAAACACGGCTTTTATAAAAATACTAAATCCTTGGGTTATGTTGTGAAAATAATTTTAAGTCACCTTCAACTCTAAACAAGACTGGCTGGTTACGTCAAACTGGGCTCTGTGTGGCTTTTCAAGCTCATAACGTGCAGGAAACACTGTGTAAGCTGTATTATATGTTCTAGATAAAATTTACTGCTTATAAGAGATTTAACGTATCATCCTAAGATACTGAAAGCAAAGTTTCTTTATCTGGAAGACAATGTTGCATATAGTAAACTGCAACTTGTGAATCTGGCTTTTTATTACCTGAATTCCATTGATCTTTTTGAGGCTGCAGTATGAATTTCAAAGAAAACATCATAAAACAGATAAGCTAGAATTAGCTTTCACTCATTACGTTTATTTAATGATTCATGGTAGGCTAATCAGTACGTCATCTGCGTCATCTATGTCAAAGTCTTTGGCAGAAAGTCGTTGTCAGATGGTCCCTTTTTACCCAAGAGGTGTGGCTTTTACAAAAGAATCTGACAGTTTATATGTGCTAAGTACAAACATAGTGAACTGTATAAAATATTATGAATTCGAAGTGTCTACGATTGAGTAGTTCTAATTGAAACATCTGTTTGCATCGAGTTTTAATAATGGTGTGTGATGTCAAAGAGGGAGTTAACTCAGTTGTAGTAAATCGGGCAGACGATTTGGCGATCAATCCTTAGGTAAAATTCTGCTTTAGCTCATTAGCAAATAGGATTGCAGGACTGTGCTGCGGGTGGGAGTGCTGCTTTCAGTCTCCAGTCAAGCAGCAGAAAACTTAGTGAGCTTGAGCAGCATTCATCCCTACATCTCATTTTACCCTCTTTTGCTCCAACTAGCAGAACACAACCCCTGTTATCTGTGTTACCCGACGGGCTGCGCGAGACAGTCCCTACCTCTCTTGCTTTAATTCCACCTCTTGTATTACAGGGGTACGGATCAAAGGCATTTTGCTGAAATCAGGCTAAGCTGAAACAGATTTTTATTTGCCAAATACATGTTTGTGAGTCAGTTCTAGAAGTACTGGTAGACTGGATTGGCTTTAAAGCACAGCTTGCTGTAGTAGGTCCAAGTAGGAACAGTTTTTCTATACACCTGTAGAACTTGCTGCTTCCTCCTGACAAAGATAACATGGGATGTGTTTTACATGTCACGTATAAAATAAGTCCTTATGATAAGTCTGTGAATTATTTACTTACTAAAAATGCCTTTTTTTTTCCAATTACAGGAATTGTAAAACTTCAGTTGTCTTTGCCTTGGGACTTTCTATGTCTGAGTAGAGTAGGCATCTAGCGCAAGAGTTTTAGAAGTTTTTAACATGTATCTACTTTCCTGTCCTTGGCTCTATAGGAATACAAAGCTTAACAGTCCATGTTTTTACTGAGGCAGCCCTTACCTTAGAACATTTTCTCTATATTATTTGAAAATGTGGTATTCCTTCATCATCTTTAATGCATTTCTGGGTTTTATGTCCTTGTTTCTTTATGTTTATTTCTCATAACACAACGACAGTGCCTGTTCTCTCCCTGTTCTGTTACAATTGCCTTATTCCAGATGCTTTTCTTACACAGAGAGAAGAATCAGATTGGATCATTTTCATCTCTTTAGTAGTTTTCAGCTCTGAAATGCAGCTAAGATGTGGCATTCGTTGTCTCAGGCTTTTGAGAGGAGGTGTATGGGCGAGTGCGCGTCTGTGTGCGCACACGCGCACCCCCGTCCACGTACACAGGCAGCAGTACCTGGACAGACTGAAACCCTGGGTCTCAAAGCACAGGGTTAGGTGTCACAATTCCCTGTTTGCTCTGTGTCTCCGGTGCTTATGGTACCACAGGTAATGTGAATCTCTTACTCCCCTCAGAAAGGGAGAAGGTGCATTCTAGTATCAGAACCAACCATATAATGATCTTTAATACTGTCTTTTAAAGACCCCTGAAGAATGCAGTAGGAGATATTTCTAATTTTACAGAACCTGATTTGAAATCTCTTCCCATTGCCGTATTTTTTCTCTAAAGTATGCTAGATTAAGTGATCAAACATACTAAAATGGCAACAAATTCTGCTGGTGTACAGGGCTTGAAGTGTCCGAGAGCAGAGTTGGTTCTGTCTGTAGCTAACATGAGACGAAGCTTTTGCTGTGAAAGAGGGGTTTTCAAAGTTGAACAGTTGCAGGATTCTCAGTGAAGTTAAACAAACTGTCTCCATGTGTAAGATTCTCCTTTTCCTTTTCATTTTCATTTGGGATGGAGTCTTTGTGGTGTCTCTTCTGCTACAATAAACCCCCATTCATGTGTTAGTGCCATTTTAGAAAGGAAAACCACTTGTGGACTACTCCTTGAATGATGTCACTCCAGTGGGACGGGGTGGATGAGCTCAATAGCTTGATTCATTCTCTGAGTTATGCACCATAACAAGACTTTCTGCTACTTTGTCAGCTCTCTGAAATACTGTAATTTAAAATGCTTCCAAGGCAATGAGTCGGTGTTTTCAAGCTGTTCAGCAGGAAGCCAGAAATGTGAATTAATCTAGCATTCCATATAGCGTTGGAACTAACTGCTCATTTTCCCACTTCCTCATTGACTCATTCTTCCTATTTGCTTGGACAGTAACAATGAAGGAGGACAGACCCTGTCCTCTGTGCACAGTGTACTAGATGTAGTAACCTTAGGTTTGCTGAAGCACTCTTGAGTCAAGATTTTAGATGCCGCAGCAGAAGAAAACTTAGCTGTGATTTCTCCCCGTCATATTTAATACAGTTTTCCAAATAAAAAGGAGGATTACTCACGTTCCTCCCTCCTAGCTCTCAGTTTGTACAATACCTGCACTTGTCCTTCTAAGCCAAACCTTTTATCGCGAGACGTTGATCATCTTCTTCCTCCAGAACGGTGAAATTTCAAGCACAAATAGGCCTGTCACTATTTGGGCAGAGAAAATCTGTACAATGCAAGGTATATAAAATGTGAGTATACACAGTGCATATACAGTGTACATTATGAGATCCATATTATTCGTGTCTGTGTGTGTATATATATATATAGTGTATTGTATAATGTAATAATAGTGTGTGTATATACTACATATGTCCACATACTATAGCTAGTATATAGTTACTCGTGCTGTACATAAAACATGTATATACAATGACTATGTAGAATATGCCTATATATTCTATATATGAAAGCTTGTGCGTATGTATGTATGTATTCTCTGGACAGAGAGGGGTAAAGACATGGAATTTTCACAGAAATGCAGATTTGGTTGTGGCTCTTAGGATTTCAAAGTTCTGGTGAAAGAAAAAAGGAAGGAAAACAAAGGAGAAACAACTACTTCTGATAAATTTGTTTCCAGATTGCTGTCATTGGCATGAAAGCCTGTGTTCAGTAGCAGTGCCCAGTGTGAGAGAGAAGTCTGGCAGATAGGAGGTATCACCTGCTCTGGATGTGATTTTGTGTTCTTTCAAGTTTTTAAAGTGTCTTTTTGAACTGTGGGCTCACTCTCTGATCTTCTGGTATGTGATGGTCAGGTGGTGTCATCTGCTTTTTTCTCTAGGTTGAGACTGATTTTTCTCCCACATTTGCTTATAGTTTTCTTTCTGTCTTGTTTTGGTTTTTGGGTTGGTTCCCCCCCCCTCCTTTTTTAAAAATTCTTTCTAAGGAGCTATTCCCACACACACTTACACCTCAAACGGTCACACACTAAGGTGAAAAACATGTTTTTCTTGCTTCATTCCAGCTACAGAGGTTGCCCATAATTGTCATCTGGATTTCAGCTCTGTTTTTCCTCCATTTCCACCTAAGCTTTTCCTTCAGCAGGAACAAGCACCCAGTGCATTCTTGGCTTTGAGGAAGGAATGGAGGTGATTCTACTTTCTACCCAGATAACCATTAGACTCTGTGGTACGTTGAGCAATCGCCGAGAGTCGAGTCGCCTTTTATAGTGGCCCATGTGTGTTTTACACAGAGCATCGTCACTGCTGGAATGACTCATGGAAAACCAGGAGGTGCGCACAGCTCCGGGGCCCGACAGTTGAAACAGGAAAGGCAGACAATTATTCACGTTGAACCTACGCACGCCAGCTTTGCATGTAGGACACAGGTATTGAATTACCCACATGATCCTTTATAGAGCAGCGTGTTCATGTTTGCCTCGAGTGCTTTCCCGGAGCTCTATTCAAATAGTCCTGTTGTAAAACACACCGGTCGTTCTGCAATAAAAACAGATGCTCATAAATACTTGTTCTACAGCAGTGCTGGATGAAATATTTTTATATTGGCAAATTTTTCCTTATGAAATTTCTGCCCTACAAGGATCATCGTCGGTCCTTCACTGTGTTTTGTTTCCTGTAACGTGCTCTCAAAGTGTAGGAAATTCCAAGCTGTGTCTGACTGTGTAACCTTTTTTTTTTTTTTCTTTTTAATTCCTGTCTGTGAAATCTGTTGTCCAAATTTTTGTAGAAATTATTTTATCATCTTACGCTCGAAGATAATGCACTTTTCTTGGATTCTTCTTATAATCCTTTTGGGGTTACTATTTCTTCTTTAGTGTTTCTCCATTGAGAAGAGTATTTATTCTGTAGAACCGAGGCCCAAGGAATATTGGTCCAAGTAGAATTGTTGCTTCCCCTCATGTAAGAGTTTGATTTCTCCCTCCTTCTGTGTTTTATTCCTCCCTCTCAGGAATTTCATTTCTCTTTAATCCTCACTTAGAGCTGGAAGTCTGTTAAAAGTGAATTGATCTGTGCGAATAACACTCTAGTTCAAGTACCTTCCCCCGGGGGAGGAACGGCTCGGGTTTTGTTGCGTGTCAACCACTGCATCTCCCCCTAGACTTCTCAACAAACGTATTTTCTTAGAAAGGAATTTTGCTTGGAGAATGGTGGAGTCATAGAAGATTTATTTTTAGAGTAAATATGTTACCTGTTACTCATTGACACTCCTGTTTTATCAGTTGATATACTGCTCTTTTTACTTGAAAGTTTTATAAATAAAGGCTAATTTGTTATAAAGCGGAATTTTCATTTTTGCAACTTCTGCCTTCCCCTTTTAGTTTAACTTTCCAAGGAAAACTCCTAGTGACTGTGATTCCTTCTGCTGTTACAGTTCTAGAGTGCTCTTCTGGTGTCCCTTTTAATATGACGTTCTCTAGGCTGACCTTAAATAAAAAAAAGGTGGAAACACAAAGTGGAAACTGCAATGTTGACCTAAATTTGACTAATATCTCCAAATACGTGTACATTGTTGTAGTTATATTTATCTTTCAAATATCATAACAAATTGAAAGGTATTTTAATTTTAACCCATCTCGTGTGTTTATTGTTTAATAAGAGATGTTATTGTTTAATATAATAAATGAAAAGTTACTTTTTGGAGCTCTGAGACTTTGGCGATCGTTCTTTCCTTGGTTTTTTCCCCGTGATTTCACAAGTTTTGGTGTCAAATTTGTGAATCTTGCTTCGAACAACTGCTTGATTCTCTGTGTTGAGATCTTTTTTGATTTAGGCTGGTGCCCTCTGTGCACTGTTTTCTCTTCTGTCCTTCCCCTTCTCCCTTGACCCGGCCACATTTGGTCTGTGCAGACCGGACAGAAACTCCAACGCCGCACCCTTTCCAAAACAATTTGTGTGCCGCAATGCTAAACATCCAGGCAATTTATGCTGGGAGGGGCTACAGAGATCACCAGAGACAAACCCTTGCTGCTTGCTGGAAAAACACACCTCACCATCATACTTTTCGACATTATTCACTTTGACTCATTATTCTCCCATCTGTTTGTTTTATTTGCTCTGCTCCTGCACACGCTGGCACGGTTAACGACAGATTGCCAGGGCAGGTTTCTCTTGAAATTGCTCTCCAGCAATATTTTTAGTACGTTGACATTTTAAAGCCCGGATTTGACTGTTGTGTGTCACAGACAGGCACAACTTGAAAGGCTGAGGGATCTGGGGCTGTTTAGCCTGGAGAAGAGAAGGCTGAGGGGAGACCTTCTTGCCCTCTACAGCTACCT
>WTSP01009299.1:64613-91530 GCA_025331215.1 Actenoides lindsayi | reverse complement strand
AATAATTTCATTTTCATTAAGGCTGTTCTAGTTTCCTTTTCTAATGGCTAAGTCTCTATCCCTTATTCCCTTTGTCTTCTACTCTGAGGAGTGAGGGGGGTTAACAGAGAGCGTCTGTTACAGGTCTAAGGGGCTGCCCTGACCCTAAACCGTGACATGGGCCCAAATAGTTGTGGTGAGTGGAGTTAAATCCAGCTGGTGGCTTGTCACAGGTGGCATTCCTCAGGGCTCACTGCTGGGACCAGTTCTGTTTAACATCTTTATGAACGATGATGGTAAGATTGAGAGCACACTCAGTAAGGTTGCAGATGACACCAAGTTGGGTGGGAATGTTTATCTGCTTGAGGGTAGGGAGGCTCTGCAGAGGGACTTGGACACACTGTATCGATGGGCTGAGGTCAACTGTATGAGCTTCAACAAGGCCAAGCACCAGGTTTTGTACTTGGGCCACAACAACCCCAGGCAATGCTACAGGATTGGAGCAGAGTGGCTGGAAAGCTGCCCAGCAGAAAGGGACCTGAGGGTACTGATCGACAGCAGGCTGAACTGAGCCAGCAGTGTGCCCAGGGTGGCCAAGAAGGTCAACGGCATCCTGGCTGGTATTAGTGTGGCCAGCAGGACCATGAAGGTGATTGCCCCTCTGTACTCAGCATTGGTGAGGCTGCACCTCAAGTCCTATGTTCAGTTTTGGGCACCTCAGTACAAGAAAGGCATTGAGGTGCTGGAGCAGGTGCAGAGGAGAGCAACTAAGCTGGTGAAGGGTCTGGAGAACAAGTCTTATGCAGAACAGCTGAGGGAACTGTAACTGTTTAGTCTGAGGAAAAGGAGGCTGAGGGGAGACCTTCTCGCTCTATACAGCTATCTGAAAGGCTGTTCTGGAGAGTTAGGCACTGGGCTCTTTTCACAAGTAACTAGTGACAGAAGAAGAGGGAATGGCCTCAAGCTGCACCAGGGGAGCTTTAAACTGGACATTAGGATAAATCTTTTCACTGAAAGAGCTGTCATGCATTGGAACAGAATGCCCAGGGAGGTTGGTGAGTCACCATCCCTGGCTGCATTTAAGAGCCATGTGGATGTGGTACTTGGGGATATGGCTTAGTGGTGGACTTGGTACAGTAGGGTTAATGGTTGGACTTGATGATCTTAAAGGTCTTTTCCAACCTAGATGATTCTATGATACGTACTCCATCAAATTACATATCACAATCTCCCTAGTAAAATTATTATTCACTTTTCATTTGTCCACATGTTTATTTTACCTGTTTCCTTTGTAAGGGTTTTGGAAATATATAAGCAGTAAATTAAATTTAAACTCAAACTACTTTAAACATTTTTCAAGAAATTAGCAATTACTTAGAAGGCAACTATGCATTTTTACTTGTAAAAATCATTCCTCTAAGAGACAGGATAAGTGCATATGCAGAGGTAGCTCCTGAACAGTCACATAAAAACCTATTATTTGCAGCTCAGCCAGAGGGGAATGTGTCTTTGAGACCACGTTGAAGCTTTGTGACAGCAAGATTAGTATTTGAGGCATCAGGTTAATATATCTGAGGCCATGTAAGTTTATGAGTACTTCTGGGTTTGGTGCGTTTTGTCTATACTAGTGAGGCGTCTTCTTGACTGATGTATATGAGAAGTATTCAAAATTAAGGCTTTGGTGTTCCAAGAGCAGGCTTAAATATATAATTACTTAGCCTGTTGTTCCTAGTGGGACTACTTAATAATGTAACTTTTTAAAAATTTGTACAAAAATTACAGTTTTGGGAGAGAAAGCTATGTTTTTATTAATTTTTAAAAGAAACTCCGTATCTTTTACTGGCTTCAGATAGTTGTCATTTCAAAATAAAATTGCCTTGATCTCAACAATGGAAAGATATTTGGACTCCCAGACGCTAAGAAAATGCTTTTTTAAAAGTGACCTGTAACAAAAACTACTAAGGTGTTGATTCCTTAACACTACCCCAACACATCCCCTACTTCATTCTGACTGAAGGGCATTCAATTAATTCACAGTGAAATATTCCAGACTGGAAGAAAGCTGGGATAAAGCATGCTTGTTATCTGAAGGTAGTAAGATATTTAACAAAAAGATATTGACAAATCAAATTACAATTGAGGGTTTTGTGCTTCCAGTAAGAGAAGTAATGAAACCGTGGGTGTACTTTTTCAACAGAAGGGAGTACTTCAAAGAGGTTTTTTTCTGTTGAGTACAAGCCATGGTGATTTGCTGTTAGTTTTCTCTCCTTTTTGTTTTTCTTTCTTAGCCACCCTGAAGCTTGCTGTGGGCAAAATAGAAACAATTAATTGTATTGTTAATTATGGACTGATTTATTTTCAGATCTCAATAGAAAATGACTACCTAGGCCCCAGAAGAATTGAAAGTCTGCAAAAAGAAGATGCTGATTGGCAGAGAAAAGCCCACATGGCTGTGCTTTCTATTCAAGATCTTACAGTGAAATACTTTGAAATAACAGCTAAAACACAGAAAGGTAGTTATTTTCTACTATCTGTCAAATAAAATATCTTAAAAAATGTATTTGATATTTGCTATGTTCTGTATTGTACTGTGATTTATTTTTTATCAGTCCTCCATGAGGAAAATGTAGTTGTCATTACCATGTGTTTTTTCTTCTGTGTCTATTTGAATCTTTCACCAATAAGCCTTTTCAGATCATCATCAGAAGTGAGCAGAATATGCATTTCAGATAAGTTTCACAACCACTTTCTCAATGTGATTGTACAATGATTTTTTTAATGTGATTAACTGTACTGTACATTTGTAAAGAATTTAGGGAGCATAGTCCCTGATGGATTCTGTCTTCTCTACTGGATATGGCAGACCATCATAGTAAGTGTTGATTACCTTTTCATTTCAGTAATTTTCTTCATAGCTTAAATATTAAGCAACAGCTCAGTTTAACTGCTCAGTGAAAGCTGCCCTGTTTTTCAGAAATGTACATGGATATAACCTTGGCATTTCTATGCTTGAAGAATGCAGCAGTTTTACTAGAGAGTTGATGTTCATATGACCAGCTTATATGACTTGCTATGTACATCTGCACTATCATCCTTGTACTGTTTTTACTTAAACAATCAGTTTATTAGGGCAAACACACCTGAGGATGTGGTTTTTGTCATCTCTTTCAGTTTGACTGTGGGCTACCTACCACTGACAGAGTTTATGTCACCCTGTCTTCTCTTCCTGACTGTGGGTTCCTGTTTCTTTCTTTGTCTTGATGGCAGTGATTGTATAAGCAGATAAATGAGCTGTACCCCGGGAGAAAATCTTTTTGATGGTTAGGTTTCCTGTCATCTCCCTGCATGACTGCTAGATCTGCCTCAAGAGAAGCACTCACTGCAAAATGATTCCCTTCAGTGACAACCCAAGTTAAGGATAACATGAAACTCCACCTTAATTTGAAAAAGTGACTAAACCAGTTCAGGCATATTAGAATTAATTTTATTAGAGGAAATTCTAAATGCATTTAATCAGGTTTATTCCTTTTCTATTACAACAAAGGCAGCAAATAAAATACCCCATTAATTGATAAGGAGTTATATTTAAAGTTGCTTTCCGTTTTGTTTGCATGCCATTTTTTTTTATGTACAGCAGTCAGGGTTGTGGGGAAAGACTGTGAAGTTAAATGCCTGAAGACTGTTTACAACCATAGACTTCCAGTGTTCAGGTTGCTTGCCTGTTTTATTATGTTTTCAGTTTTTTTGGTCTCTACTGATCACAAGGTGGTCTTACCAAAATAATAACACATATCAAAGGAAAACACATGACAATATAAAGGTATTTTTTATTACCTAACAAGAGCATGTAATATCTTCCAGTGCCAGGAGATAGAGTGCTGCTGCTCTGTGTGACTTCTGTGGCTTTTGCTTTGCAAAGCTAAGTGTACAGTATCTTGTGATTGTTCTGTATATTAAAAAAAATGAAAATCTTCTGTCTGTCAGCATAGATGTTTCTGGGGCTCAAGAATAGAAAATCTGAATCAGGCAAGTAACTCCTGGTTCTCTGAAGTCTTTCTGAAAAGATTCTCATTTGTCTCTGATAATAAGATCACATAATGATTTGTTTAGTTCATTTGAAGTAATTTTGTGAAGCAACCTACATTTTGAGTTGAAAGATAGATGTTATTTAAATTTAATTCAGTATTCTTACCGATTTGCACTTGAGGTCAAGCTGAAAGTTTTGTTTTAGATTGTAATTTGTTTTCACTCTGCAGATATGTTTAAACTTATGACTGTACTATAGAAGTTCCTAAGGGAAACTGGAGACTTTAGTAGCTGATAGTTGGTGATTTCAGAAGCAGTGGAAGTTTGGGATGCAGTTTAAGACCACATGGAAGCATTAATGACATGTTTTTATTTAGTCAAGAATTCCAAACCAGTGTTCAGGTACTGTGTATTCAAAACAATCTCTCTGTGGATAACAAAACTTGAAGTTTTAATGATAAAATGATCAACAAATAGGTAATTACGTATTTACATGAATCTTAAGGGTACGTAAATCCTGGATTTGAACGTTAATACTCTGTAGAATGACTACCCCCTGCTAAGAGAACTTTTTATGCTTTTGGAAATGTGTGCGTTTTGTCTGCAGTAGAATGACTACTGATCTGAAGAGTAGACTGGGTAAGCTGTCTGCCTTTTCTTCCCTTCTGTAGCTGTGTATGATCGAATGAGAGCAGACCAGAAAAAATTTGGTAAGGCAGCATGGGCAGCAGCAGTGGAACGTATGGAAAAGCTTCAATATGCAGTTTCTAAGGAGACTTTGCAGTTGATGCGCGCTAAAGAAATCTGTTTGGAGCAGAAGAAACATGCGCTGAAAGAGGAGGTAATTTTTCATGCCAATTAATAGAAAAATGAAACATGCGGGAAAACACCAAACCTTGAAGAGTGTTGCTGTACTTCAAAACAAACCTAGACTTGAAGTAATTATTTTTCAGCTTTTAGTAATAGAAGTCTGTATTTAAAACCCTGCTACACTTTACCATGTTAGACAAATGAAGTTGTAGTGTAGGTGTGGTGGGTTTTGTGGCACTTAAGTTTGCTTTTCACCTTTTCCTGGTTAGTCAAGCAGGAGGACAGTTTTTACTGTTAATGTTTACAGCTTTGAGTTGGGGATTAAGACAGAAAGAATGACAATTCAGAGCAAAGACCTGATCTGACTATTTATGAGGACACTGTTGGTTGTCTCTGGATTTTTGCACATACATCCTTGGACAAGAAAAGATTTTATATAAACCTGTGGTACCCCTTTTTCAAGGGAAAAAATGTTTCTTTTAATGTGTGAAATTTTTCTGATTGTCTAGCATACTAATTGTGAGTGATCATCTTAACCTCATTTTTTTATAATACCTTTACCTGTAGTACCATAGCCTGACTGTAATTGACTTCTGATACTTAACTGGTTGGAAGAATACTTTCATTGTACAAGTTGCTAGGTAGGAGTGAGGGCCTGCCTTTTATCAGTGGTAAGAGCGCTCTGTGTTTCCCTTAAAATAATTCAGAAATTATTTTATATTATTTTCTTTTGGTTTTGAGGATGAGTTTACATAATCCCACTTAAAGACCTGAGGTTTTTTTTCTGAGTTTTACTCCTTTCTTCTGAGATCTATGGGACAGCAGTAGTGATGTGTTAAAATGAATAGTTGATCTAGAGAACTGTCAGGATCACATGGAGTGGTTGAAACATGGCTTTGTATTCTATTTGAACAGTAACAGATTACTTAAAAGACTGAATAATAGAAAATTTAATAATAGCTGTTAATATATTTTGCTGGTGAAAATTAATGCAGATTTTTACTGTGAACTGTACATTAATTACTTTGTAAATAACAACATGTGAGAATAACTGTAGTCTTACAGTAGAATTCCAGCCAGTAGTCTTCTACCAGTAGTCTTACTGGTAGAACACCAGCCAAGATTGAGCCACCAAGGCAGTTGGGTGGTACAGCAGCAGATGCTTTCCAGTCTGTCAAATCAGGTATTTCCAGTCAAGGGAGAAGTGTTAGTGTCAATGCAAATGGATTTAGGAGATTTCCTATACAATTTCCTTCTACATGTTTCTGATCATCCAGGAGAGATTAGTTGTAACTGGAGCAGTTACAGGGAGGGCTACCACAGTGATGCCGTGAACAGTGAGTCTCTTTCTCAAGGTGGGTTGTAGTTGTTTTGACAAATAAAGACTGAGAAGTTACAAAATTGCTTTCCAGAAAAATACTAATGGGAATAAATATTAATCAAGAGCAGTGCGTATTGCTGCTCAGTACTTGTGCAAGAACAAATGGTATTATCTGGTTGTGAATATATTGGAAATACGGGAGAAGTTTCCTGGCAGTTAGGAGGGAGTATCTCAAACAGACTTCCAGTGGGATTAACAAAAACTTTTTTGTTACTCCCATTTTGTGGAAGCTTTTTGGTTTCTGTTTTTGTTTTTACATAAGCAGAACAAGAACAACGGTAACAACATGGAAATTATTTTAAGAACTTAGTTTGTGACAGCAGTTAATTTTAGATTTGTCTGAAAGCATTCTGTGGTGATGGAAAACTGGATTTGACGGCCCTCAGTTCTGTGTTCCATATTTGGCTATTTTGCTGTTAATTTTGTTATTTATCCCTTCGGTATATGTGTTCATATTTCTCTCAGAGGCTTTCTGGTTTAACCCATTATATCTTTATTAACAACATGTGGGTTTACAGCTGACCTGTTTCTACCTTAGAACTACGAAGAAACCTAAGTTCCTGTTTAAGTTCTTCACTGAGTATGAATGAGACAACAAAGACTATAAAGGCCAGAGAGAATAAATTTTTTGCTTGAGTTAATGCAGGAAGTTGTTCATGCACAGAATTGAACTTGGATCTCCTCAGTTCTAGTTTTTTGCAAAATGTTTCTTTCCCATAACATTCTCAAGTTAATGTTCTTTGTGTCTCTTTCACTGTGTTGATGAGCTTGAGACCTACCAAGGAAGCAGCAAATTACTAGTACATATTAGCTAGTCACTTGTAACATTAGGAATTGAACCACTCTTAAATTGAAAAAAAAAGAAATTGTTGAAACTTTCCTGAGCGATGATACTGTTTTGAATTATCACACATACAAAGTATCTTACATAAAGTTGTAACATAAATGGCTGAAATTAAAGGTCTCCATTTTTCTTTTTCATGAGAGGATCTTATGTAGGTAGGATATCTACCTGAGAACCATATGACAATATTAATTCCCCATTGCTGTTGCATCTGAAAACTGAATATAGTGGTGTTGAACCCTTAAAATAGACGGGGTAGCTGGCAGCATCTGTAATGTATGCTTGTGAGGCTAAGATGTGGTTGTCAGACAGGTCTTTTATCAGGCAAACACTAGTGCAGCTGAATGAAATACTGAGCTACTATAACATGATAAGCTGATACTTGTGAAGGTGCACCTCTATGCAGTCTTCATACAAGTTCTGTGGACTTAAATTTGGGAACATCTGTTTTTAAAGAAAAAAAAAGTGTAAGTATGAGTCACTTTCACAGTTCACTGACAGAGCAAAAGTTCTTAGTTGTGGTAGAAGTTTGAATGACTGCCTTAAATTGAAAAACAAAACAAACAAAAAAACCCTCACCACATCTTGTTGTTATCGTTTGGTTTTTTTATAGTGAGAAAGTACTTTGAAAATGCCATAACCCAGCAATACCCTGCCTGACCAATAAACGTAATTGCTCTTACATGGAAGAAATAAAAGGTTCAAGAGAATCTGTCCTTTTGCCTTGAAAACTAGCCTCAAATTTACTCCAAATATGCTGACATTATGTCATTTACTGTTCTGGTCACAATTAGTAACTTAATATGGATTCAGAGAATGATGTTACAAGACATTTTGGTGTCACACTGGACTGAAACATTTAAGTTACACATAATTGATAAAGACTTACTGAGCCTTTCAAGCTAATAATTGATATACAAAAATGCATTCAGTAAATACACAGTATAGTAGAAGAAATATTTAAATGGGTGTTACAAGAATTGATTCACAGATCTTCTGTTTATGAGTTTTATATGTACAGAAGTGCAATATATGGAATTGTTTCCTTAGTGTTTAATTGATCAGTGTCAGAGGATAATGATGCAGGTGCTAAAAGCATACATGCTATGAAAAAAGGGATACGACCAATTTATGAAGTCAAATCCAGTAAGTATTTTGTATTAAAAGGCAGCACTGTGGCTAAAACTGTGCTGCAAGATGTGCTGGAGGCTGGTGAAATGTTGTAAGAAGTATCACTGCACTGCTGACTGTATTTTGTCTTCCTGGATATTTGCAGTTAACCATTGTCTGAAACAGGATTCTGAGCAAGGTAGATCTTTGATTTAATTCAGTATGGGTATTTTTCCAGTTTAGTGTATTTATTTTTAAACATATGCGATAAGTAAAACTGAGGAAACCTATTTCTGGCCATTAAATACAGATGCAATTACACCTTAAAGAAACCACCATAACATAATAACATACTAGGAAATACCTTTTTTAATGTGTAGTTTGCTAGGTCCTGTATTTTCGCTTGGTAGACATACTTTTTTAATGATTAAATGTCTATAATACAGAAACTGGGCCATGTTTCATCAGAATAGTAAGGTAGGTAGATCAAAAAATCTCCAGTGAAATTTGTAATTACATTGATCCATTATCTGAGAGAAACTACCAGAGATAAATTATTTTTTTGGGCAGGTAGAGAATTTGGATGTGGCCCTAACTTCACGGCATGCAAGGTTATAGAGCTCCATGACTTTGAATTCCCTCTGAAGTTAGACAAGCGTGTATGATCCCCCTTACATGTCAGTATTTTTTAAATATAGGCTGAATGGTTACCAGTTAAATCTTATTTGGCTGAGTTAAAGAGGATGATTTGAGTTCACTTTGGTTATGTCTTGTGTCACTTTTCTATGTCAAACATATGACACAAATAAGCACTAAAATATATACGAATATTTTTATCTAGATCTTTTATTCTCTCGTGAATAATTCTGGAAACAATGAAACTCCTCAGTTAAGTTGTCATTACAAGAGCATCAGTGTGTGTAATTATCCCTGTTTCCACCACCTTTCACTTTTTTCCTCAGTTCAGCTTTAATGACAGTTTCAAATGTAGTTTTCTACATGCCATTAGCAAAGAGAGTTTTAGACTTTTTGGACTGAAGATAAGGAAATCATAATTTCTTTATGTATCTTCAGAGAATCAGTACAATAAAAGAGTGGTAGGGGTGTTTCACAGTATGCACTGTATGACTTCTCACTTGGAGAGTTGCAAAACAATCCGATGCCATGGATTTTTTTTACTGCCCTGAGGAAATAATGTCAGATATTAAAGATATCTGAAAGTGTGTGGCTGATCAAAACCTTTATTATCCTCTTGATGTGTTCAGTTCTAACATGTTACATTTAGTGCATCAGACTGTATCTAGCTTTATCATGAAGTCAGTGATTTTGTTCTCATTATCTTGGAGTCGTGTGTTTTTGTTGTGGGGTTTTTTTTGTCTCTTTTCATTTAGATGCAGAGCCTGAAAGGTGGTACAGAAGCCATAGCCCATTTGGACCAGTTAGAAGCTGATTATTATGATCTACAGCTTCAATTATATGAAGTGCAGTTTGAGATCTTGAAATGTGAAGAGCTGCTGCTGACAGCACAACTTGAAAGCATCAGAAGACTCATGTCAGGTGATTTATGTATTTTAATTAAGGCATAATCTGTAAAAGGTAATTCTCTGCCTAAAAGTCTAGTATAACCCGTGGGAATGAAATGAGAACAGATTCTTTACCATGTGAAGAGTCGGACCTTTTAACATGAGTACTGTTAAATTCAAATCTACACCTGTTCATAAGGCATATGCATACACATACAGAAGTTTCAGTCTGGTTCTCATTGCCTGTGTTTGGAAATAAGCATGTGAGATATTACGTAAGTTTTGGAAAACTAAATGCAGGGAGGAGGAAATAATTACTGGACATGTATCATTAAAATTTTGCGTTGGTATTATTCATTTCTTTGAAGTAATTAGTTTTCAAAAAGTATTCCTGCAAATGAGAGCTCTTCAGCTAAACTTTGAAGCTTGTTGTATTGCCATCTCAAGGTTTGCATCACTGCTTTAAATCAGTATGTTTCCAGATAGTACCGTACTTTGTGTGCTTGCAAACTATAGAAATGGTACAGGTAGCATTTTTTAATATAGTTAACGTTTTTACTCATGCAACTCTGTTTTACTGTTTAATGCATTGGGGCTTGCATAGCAAATTTTTTTATGGATAGAAAAGTCACTTAAGAAGAGAGATTTGAAGCTGGTTTGTATTGTGAGTTGCCTCTGGAAAAAGAGAAAACATAGGTATCATGGATTCTTCTTGCTGTTACGTGAATCCCTTTCTTTTAGGTTTATGATAGCAACAACTGTAACTGCATGTATGGAATATGAGGATTGAAAACTTGCAGCTTTGACCAGGTGCCTCTGTGGAGTGCTAGTTAATGCTTTAGAGACATAGGTTTTGTATTTGGCAAAACAGACATTTAATTTTAGTACTGAAGACATGATATGGTTTGTTTACATGTGAAAATCCCTTGAACAGGAGGCCAAGAAGGAATGTGTATCAAAATCCTTTCTCAGTGATGTACTTATAGTAAAACCTAAGGGTCCTCAGAGATTAAACCTACTGTAAAAACATTTGTAAAAACAACTTGTCACTAATGTTTTCTTCAGAAACCTCAAAAAACCCCCAATCACCACAACCTGACCCAAAATAAAACAATCCCATGTCAGCTGAACAGCCAGCCCTCTTCTACCCTTGGGGCAACAAAAATGGCTTCCTTTGCTGATTTAAATCTGTGAAGTATTCTTTCCAAATAATAAACCAAAATTAATCTCACAGGGTTTTTTTGTTTTGTTTTGGTATTGTTGCGTTGTTTTGGTATTGTTGTGTTTTGGGTTTTTTTGTTTGGTTGGGCTTTTTTGTTGTTTTGTTTGTTTGCTTGTTTTTTCTATTAAAAACAGTTGTCTCTGTTAGAGGGAATAACGTTAATGTCCCATAGGACAGAAAATGGAAACTACAGTTCTTAAGTGCCTGTGAATTTTGTTCAAAGGATGAAATTACCACTTTGGAATTCACTTAAGTGGAGTAGATAGAATAGTTAATGTGACTTGAAGACTATTCAGCACCAAATCTGAATGAAAACATCTAAACCATATAGTGGTCCTTTAGTATGTAGTGTTTCCTATACTGTCAAAGAGAAAAGAATGGTCTATTGTGTCTTCTGTTGCATTTCTGTTTTAAAGTGTACTTACAGTAAGTAAAGTAGTAAACTTTCAGTTGTGCACATCTGTGTAATTTGAAATACAGTATCTTAGTGACATGTAGAAGCTGTTGCTATTCTTTACTTTTTGACTGTATTGTCTCTGCAGAGGTATTTTGGAGAGGTTTGGATTTTGTTTTGATTTGCGGATCATTGGCAGTACTGATAATGAAGTCCCAACAGAATTTTTGAGGGCATGATTTCCTTTGACTGCCACTTGGTTGTGAGCTAGAAGAAAAACTTTTTTTTTTTCTTTCCAAATTCAACACATTGGGTCTGAAAATTATCAAATGATAATAGACTGCCACATTATGAACAACAATAGTACTTTTTTATTGTCATTAAGCAAATACCTGCGCTGAAATTCAGAAAATGTGAGTTTATTAGGTTAGAATTTTATAGGGTTTTATCCTGTCCATAGAAGCTGTTTGTACATCCTTTTAAGATAGTTTTGTGGTGGATGCACTTATAAATCCTGGCTTTAACTCTTCATGAAAGTGTTTAAAACAAAATAAGCATTTAAATTTTCCTGTTTTATTAAGTGCATGGCAAAATCTAATTGTAGTTAGCCATGAGTCTTATTTGTACTCACTGATGTCTCAAAGTGGGTTCTAGTGACATAGCAGGTTTTATATATGGATGAAACTTAACGGTTTGATATTTTTTTGTTCTTTTGGATTTTAACTGAGTACTGAAGTAAAGATCTGGTTTTATTAGTTTTTATTTTAAAGTTACTATAGTGCAGTGCTTTCTTTTCTGTTCCTGCCACAACTTCTGCTGAGCTGAAATTAGCACAACAATCAGAATTTTGGTTGCAGCAAAGAGTGTATGCACAAATAACAGCTTTTAAAAGGGACAGTGTACTTAAGAAAACCTTGCCTCTCTCTCCAGATAACCTAGTAGCCAGAAGTAGGAGGAAGTGACGGTCTTGCTGAAGCTAATTGATGAAATTGAAATGAGAAGGTTTGGTGGAGCTGCCTGTTTCAGACAGCAGTAGTGTATATCCCTCTTTGCAGATTACAAAAATATCCTACTTGGTATGCCAGTGAAAGAAGGAACAAGAGGCCTTTGCTGCTTCTTTATCCCAAAATTCTGCAAGAATTTATAATCATCACTCTTTCTTTCTTGACAAGAGATGAGAAGGCAGCATTCAGAGATGAGCTCGATGTTATACTGAGTGCTTCACTCAGGAGGCTAAAAATCACAAGTGTTGGTAAACTATTTGTAATGACCTCCTTTTCAGGCCTGTAATGCTCCGAAGAATTGCCTTGAGGTTACCCCCTCTCTGCTGCCTCTGAGCAGAAGCAGTGGATGGAAGGTCAAAAACCTTGTATAAGAGAGGATTTTTGGTGTTTTGTTGTCTGAGTCCCCTTTGACGAAGTTAAGTTGGTTGTGACAGAAGAATCTCATGCAAAAGACTATATAGAGTTCTGCATATGCTGAACTTCGTAGTGAAGACTATAGGATAGTACTGCACAGTGTGGGTCCTTTCTGTTAGTTAAGAGACTTAAAAAGATTCATTGACATTGTGATCAAGGTAGGCCGTACGCATAAGTGTACGTATACAGTTGCATTTGGTTTGTAAGGCTCTGAGCTTACTGTGTATTGGGCTGTGCTTCATCGGTATTGATTTCTGTTCTTCATCTAAACTTAAAAACTCTACAGTACTTTGCTGTTTAGTGCATTTCCTCTGACCTTTTCATTTCTGATAGTCCTCTGAAAGGACTGTATAATTTTTCTACATTAAATCTTGAAACTCAGTGGGAGGGTTGTTGTGGAAGAAAACAAAATGTTAATCAAATACAAACTACTGATTTCACTTTTTCATTACTGACATTTTTAAAACAGAGAAGAGAGATGAAGTGGTGTATTATGACACTTATGAAAGTATGGAAGCCATGCTTGAAAAAGAGGATATAGCAACATCTATACACTTGCAAAAAGAGGAGCTGCAAAAGTTACAACAAAAAATCCGCCAGCTGGAAGCAAGGCGTGGACGTATTTCAGCCAAGAAAGCCTACCTCAGAAATAAGAAGGTATTATTAAATTGCAAATTTCTATCATAATTAGCAAATTTAATAAAACTTCAAAGGGTTTCATTTCAGATACAACTTCCAAGTCTCCTAGAATTTTTGTGGATTATATTTACTACCTCTAAAAGTCATTTTACAGTGTACTGAATGTAATAGTGTGTATATTAAATTGATATTTTTAAGATTCTGTTTACCTTTTAGCTTTAAACGAACCTTTAATTACTTTGAAGTCAACAAATCAACTTGTTGCTATTAACTAATCAGAATACTTTCATGTGGAAAGTACATGCTAGAATGCATGTTTTTACAGAGAGTAGTTTTAAATATATTTGCAGAAGAGAATTTTCAAGGGTGTGTTTTCACTGAGTTCTCTTCTCTTTCTTGTACCTCATCCTTTTAAACTTAAATGAAGAAATGACATTGTGTCATTGATACTCTTTATTCAGCAGATGTATATGAAAGGCAATATATGTTCTTAATTTGTAAAATTAGTTTATTAGTATTTAGTGCCACTTTCCTTTCTCATATGTTACCTAATTGGGATGTTGTGCAAAAAATTGTTTTAATAAAGGTAATGTTTTGAAATTTTCTATCAAGTGTATGTAAATATGTCAATTTCTTTTCCCCAGAATGATTTGTTTATTGTTTCCTAGCAGTTTCTGCTTACATCACTGTGCATTATTAATGAGCAAGATAGCTTAATGAGTAGAAAAGATCAAGGTTTTGAAAGAGCATTGTGTTATAAAATAGGTTTCTACACAATGCTATATACTGTAAGGCTATGCTGAAGTCTCAGTTGAGACTTCATTCTAGATTAGGGTTAGGGGTTGGTGTGGTTGTAAGTTCCCAGTCATGTCCCCTGATGTGGAAGATGACCCTTTTTATATGAAAAGTTCTAGCTGATTGAGGGTAAAGCATAGGGGTCTTGCCTTCCCTTCATAACTTATATATCTGTTTGTGTACCTGGATCTGAAGCATAACAGCAGAGCAATCAAAACAGTGGTTGATACCTTTTATATTTTGGAGGTTTTTTTATTTCTTCAGTCACTGTCCTGTTTTTAATTAACACAATATGGAGAAGATGGAATATAAATAGTTATAAAAGAAATGTCTTAGCCAGTTACAGGAAGTCCTTTGCTCAGAGTCATTGAGTTTATTTCATGTAAGTTTGTAAAAATTATCAAGAACATGGGCTTTATAATACTTTAAGGAATAGAGTCTCTCTGTCATGTTATGCTAATTAATACAGGGTGCGTTATAATAGTTATGCTATTTTTTCCTGAGTATGAAAAGACATTGCTGGCATCTTAGAGAGTAGACAAACCTCTTTAAAAGTGACAACATGGTTGCTGTTACTTACTCAGCTTATGGGAGTTAACGTATCAACAAGCATCCCTGAAGCAGCAGTAGGGTTTATTTTAGCATGCTTTTTTATCTGTATAATGAACTAGTCACTTTCAATTGACTCATTTGTTTCAAGCTTATACTGAGATAAAATACTTTGTTTAATCTGAAGGGATTAGTTATATGCTGTTAACACTTGTTGCAACATGTCTGCTTGTGCTCTGAGACATGATGAAGAGTTGTGTACAGTAGTATTGCTCACCTGGATCTGCATGTGGGAGTAATACAGTCATGTCTGCTCAACATTGTGCTGAAAGAACATGTCTATACGGCTTGGTGTGGCTTTGTATCTTGAGTGACCATTCAAGTGATATTGCAGAACATTGTTGACGAACACTAGTGCCTGATGGTGGATAGCCGTTCATTATGAAACTAAGAGGAAACAAGAGTTCTTGTGATGAAAAGTTGGCAGTTTAAGTTAAGCATGAAGAACAAAGATGCAGAAGCAGAGTCTAGGTGGTGAGAACGAGCACAATGAGGACTGAATGCTAAACAGAGAAAAGAATAAGGGGTTTGAGGGTGCATTTGGAAAGTACCTATTATGTGGTAAATCTCCTTCTCAAAGTCTGTGTGTCTCTCTCAATTAAGAAACATGTATTACTCAACTAAGAGTCTACTTAATGCTTTCCAGATTGTGTTCCTGACCATGCTTACTTCAGCATTGTAAATATCTTTGGGTATCTTAAAACATACCTGTAAACCTGTGTTCTGTTTTGGATTGGGTTGGTGAGGTTTTGGTGTGTTTATTTTTTTTCTTTTTTTCTTCTGTTCTTCTGTTGGTTTACCTTGTCAGTTCTGTAGTTGAAAAGCAAGCTATGCATTAAGTGGTGTATGTCACAATCTTGTGATACATTTAGAAATCGCAGTCCTTCTTCATTATTAGGTTTTTGGGAACTGAAGATTCCCTTAGGAGAATGCCTCCTTTTTAGCCAGAGGTATCGTGATTCAGAAAACAATATGAAATTATTTTCTATCATGAGTTTTTATTTTTCAGAGGAGGTCATTTCATCATCCACGTATTTGAAAATCTTACCTGTTGAGGAGATAATGCAGTTATCAAGTGAATCAATCACTCTGTGCAGTATAAGACTGTATGTAGTGAAAGTATAAACTTTTGTGCCTATAGTCTCTATTAATTTTGTTTTACAGAAATTCCTCCCTGGTTTTGCAGTTGATGCTTTTATTTTTTAATGATGTTGCCAAATAATTGTATCAAAATTTTATTGAGAAACTTTTGCTAAAGATTGGTTAGAAACCTTACTCAGTTGGGATTCTGAATAAGTGAGCCAGAATTTTTTAGATGTGTGGTTTTACAGAGGCCGTTCTTTCACTATAGTACCACAAATATAAACTCTTTATTCTCATTTTTTTTGTATACAAACCTGTTTGCACTTGCTAAGCAATCATTTCCTGATGTTCCTTTGTGTTGATGACAGTGAATTATTAAAAAAATAAGTTTTTAATATCAGTCTCACCATTTTTCCTATTTCTTGAAAGCTAGTTATGGATTTTTCATGCATGATATTGCTGTTGTTATCCCAGCCTACCCCCTGCTGGCTGCACGGTAGTATTAATTTGGTTAGCTCATGGAACAAGCAGCTGTTTTACTGGGGACCTAGATTTATAGCAAAGAGTAAAGGTAAAAAAAAAAGATTATGTAGGAGGCTTCTATGACTGAATTGTAAAGACATGAAATTGTTTTACATCCAGGAAGAGTATTCCTTATCACAAGCAAACTAGGAGAAACTGGTTGGTGAGCTGTCTGGGATAGGTTCATAATGTGTACTTTGGTCTAGGAAGCTTCTTCACATGCTGTTATGTCCATCTGATAGGATGCCTTCACTGCTTTGCAAGCCCACAGTTTAAAGCATAGCCCTTCCCAAAACAAGTGTCGCATAGATGCAATGACGACTACCATAGAGTTGTTTGGTGTGCTTTCATGTTATTACTGCTGCTACTACTACTGCTATGACAACAACAGCATAAAGGCATAACTACATAGAATGCTTATAGTAAAATATGGTTTCTGCACATACTGAGCTTACTAAATGAGAAGCTAACCTTCTTTATTGGGATGCATTTCAATCTGAAAGTGAGACTCACTGGAACTAGTTAAATACAATACTAATGCAGGTCTCTTTTACATGTATTACATGTTACTAGTTTTAAACATGGTAGTGGTGAGGGATGAAATGTTTCCTCAGCTCTCCCTTTTTGTCTCTAACAGAACTACATGTGATACTGTGAAATGTCAGGTGATTAAAAGAAAATGTACATGACTTCTTGATTCTCCTTCAGTTCCATTCAGTTGGTCCACATCCTTCTTGAAGTGTGGCTTTCACTAAACATAATACTTCTGCTTTCCCACTACTGAGGAAGGATGGACAGTCTCACATGTGCAGCAGGCTATATTTCCAGTCATACAACGAATTAAGATGTTTTGGTTTTGGGATTTTTTTGTCCGAGTTTGTTGGTTTATGTTCAATCTGCCATAATCATCCACAAAATTTTCTTTAATGATGCCACCTGGCTTCCCCCCCCCACGCCCTGCCTTTGTTTGTAGTCGCTTAATCTGGTCTACAAGTACAACCCTGCATTTGTCCTTATGAAACTGCACCATTTTTGTTTTATGACCATTTCTGTAACTAGCTAAGTTGATTTAGATTTCTAATTCTCTGATGCAACATTTTCAGTCCCTTCTAGTCTTTTTTTATTATTTCAAGTCACAGGGATCTAATTATATTAAAGTAGGATTTTTATTAGTACAAAGCTAGCACTGGATATGTTTTGATCTGGTATATCATCCTCACATGCTTAAAAAGTCTTTCATTACTGCTCTTAATCAGGAAGATATATATACTGGTGCTACAGAAAAAATGTTTCATAAGTGTGTCCCCAAGTATTTATGAAACATGTAAAAAACCACAAACCAAACCTAACATACATATTCTCATTATTTTAAAATACTTTTCTGTGTTTCATAACATACATTCCTTGCTATTTTAGAAGACTTCTAATTGAATTTAACACGTAAGTAGTGAATAAAAAGGTACATCAGTAGTAGTAGTAGTAGTAGTGCAAAGTCCTTCAGATTCTCTAATAATATTCTGAAGCTATTGCTATGTCTTTGAAATGCAGAAATAAGGTAGTTTATATTTTTGCAGTTACAAATTAAATGGATTAACTTTTCCATCGGTAGTAATTAAACTATTTTCATCAGAGAAAAAAACTCCACGAACAAACAAACATAAAACCAAGCAGTGTTTAGCTACATATATACACCTCTGAGGAAGATGAAATAGTATTTGCATAGAAACTTACACCCTTGTCTGTTACCTATATACACTAGCAACATTGATGGTCTTACTGTTTAGAAACATTTAGGACAGTGTGGTATTTCTGTCCTATACAGGAATGCTGGCTACCTTTTTCTGCAATCACACTGTGTCAGTAGCCAGCTTGCAGGATAATGTAGCTTTTTCTGCATTTCCGAGTCTCCAAAATTGTGGGCTTTTTTTATCCCTCCCCTTCTTGTTTTTTTACCTTTCTGCTACTACTGTACTATCTTGCTCGATGGCTGGTAACTCCATCAGCCGCTCCAAGCAATGCCTTCGATGGCAAAGCTGCTTGTCCAGCTCCACCAAGTACGTCAAGCTGACAGATGCCTCGGAGGCCCATCCTTCATTGTTCTAGCTGCAGTTGCGCCCTAGACTGCTTCCTAATACTGCCCCCCTCATACTCGGCCATGAGATCTGTTTCTAACTACACGTTAGACTTTTTTCTAGTTCTGTGTGGTGTTTTTACAAGGCCTACCTTCACTGCCTAACTTCAAGCATGTCTGATTTCCTGGCCCTCAGTACTTTACTCTGAACTTGTTGCTACTTGAAATTCTTGCACGTACCATTCCTTTGTAACTTAATTCAGTTCTTTCTGTATTAACTAACTGAAGCTTGAGTGTCATCCTGTTTCCTGTCATCTATTATAACATGGCCTGTTTGGTTTTTTTTCCACCTGTTCTTATTTGCAAGCAATATAGTAAATGCTTGTTTTTAAACCACATGTTTACAGATGTGAACTTGGTATAATAAGTGAACCTGCCTGTGCACACGTAAAATTGTAACATCTTTATTAGTGTTTGTGCTTTCAAATTGTACATGCAAAAGATGAACTGACATTTGTAAACAGGAAGCTGTCTTCTTGTGTAAACAGAAATAAGTAGTATATTTGAGAGTGAGTTATTATCCATATATACAAATACATGGGAGTTACACAAGGGTTTTATGAAGTATTTGACAAATTGGTGTTTGTTGCCACTTTTGTACTGGTATTGTAGAACAGACTTTTCAAGAAGCTGTTACTTGTGTATATTCTTTTGACAGTTAAAGGTAATAGGTTTGGCTTTGTTTTGGCTCTGTTTCCATTTTATAGTTTTATTGTGAGTTAAATTAGCTTGGTTAAATTAGCTTGTTTGAGATAGGCTTTGTAATTATTTTTTTTAATGCTTAGTGCTATTTGCTAAATATGACATTATACCCTGTAAATTGATAGTTGAAATTCATATTTCATAGATAACATTTTGTCTCTACAGGAGATCTGTATCGCAAAGCATAATGAAAAGATCCATCAGCGTCACCAGGGTGAGGAGGAATACAAAATGCACCATACTGCTCAGCTTGTAAGTTTGAGTCTTCTGCTTCTGAGTTTAGCCTTTAGCTAATAGCTTGCATTCCCCTTTAGACGTTATTTAGGAACGTATTGGAGTGAGAGCTGTATTAAAAAGATGGTGTGTATCCCTATTGGCACCATGGATTTCTGTGTCGTCATATGCTAATATGGGGGAGTATATAGCTGTGTTAGGATGACATTGAACCCAAGCAGATAAAACAGTTCTTTAACGCTAGGTTGCTGCTAGGGTTAGGCTAGGTATCCTTTGTTATCACATGCACATAGATGATTATGGATATCTCCAAGTGCAGTATCAGATATGCAGAGTAAGGAAAGTATACACATTGATTCTCGAATCTAAAGAAATTTATTTGTAATTTTTCTTCTTTCTAGAAAATGAGTGACTTGAATTGTGTTATAAAGATGTGGTTCCAGCTGTATGCTTCATGATCCTCTGCATAGTCTCATCACAGAGAATAAGCTACCTAGTCTAACTCTTGTGCTGAACATAACAGACTATCTTAATATTCAAATTTTGGGCTAGGTCTTGGCAGCTGATATAGTATTAACATTTAATAAAGATCACTGACAAAGATGCATTGAAATTCAAGTCTCTTTAATTCAGGCTTCAATTAGATTAGTGAAAGTGATTCTCTTTCATCCTTATACATTTTTAACATTGATACATTTGTCTGGGAAGTCAGCTGCATAATTTATTATATGAAAAGGCTACTTTTGAAAAACAGTACATATTGGCATACTCTTTCAGGAACTTAGAAAAAAATATTTTTTTCAGTTCTTACAATAAGGCAAAGGAATTTGCTGTGTGGATTGTAATCCATTTATCAGTCTTAAAAATAAGACTGGACAAAGGTGAAGGACTTTCTTGTCTCTCGATCGTTACAGGGCTTTTTAGTTCTTTATTTCATGGAGTTGCTTGTTTGCATTATATAAAGAACCTTATGCTAATTTTATCACTCTTTTCTTCTGTTAATAATGTGACTGAAAACGTCTACTATTATTGGTAAGTAGGGTTTTCAGACACTGGTTCACAAGAAGAATTTTGAAAAGATAACCTAAAGGGTGTCCAAACCTGAAACCAAATAAGAATTGCAATTTCACTCTTCTTATTTAAAACCAAACCAAACAAACAAAAAAATCCAACACTTGAGTTTGATACTGCTTCAGAAAAAGTTTGATCTGATTGCCTATGTAACATGCAGGTGTGATGGTAGAACTATCCTTTCTTCTTGCTATAATCTTTTCTTTCTGCTTTTATTTTAACTTCATTGCTTCATTGCCTGTTAGTTGGTTGCTTTTTTTCATCACATGCTTCTATTCATCTTCACCTTTTCCTGTGTCCTGTCCTTACTATTTTTCAGACATGTTCTCCTTTTCCTCTCCATAATGCATCTATACTTCACTTCCTTCCAAATAATAGGAGTTGGCTCTTTATGAAGGACTTGTTCTATCACTTTTCCTAATAACTTCTGAGCTTAGAAACAGTTAATAGCTAGCATCCACTCTTAATAAATTTGACTGAAGAGTAGTGTTTTGTTTGAAGGATGTAGTAAGTTTGCCAAAGTTTTGTGAAAAAGGATGATTAGTTAGAGGAGTTGGATCCAAATGTGTCTTCACTCAGTTAAGATCCCCAAACAAGAAAAAATACAACTGTCTTAGTTACAAGGAAAAGCTTTTATTGAAGTAAGAACTTTTACTGAAGTAAGATTACAGAAAGTAAAGCTGGATTAAATAATGACTTCTTAAGTTAAATATAAAACTTTAATTTACTGTTTTAAATTATAATGTAACTGTTTACTTAATTTACTCAGTATTTGGTTAAAAACTTGGTGGCACTTAGTTCTGTGATTTCTTGCGCTGTGAAAATACTAGTATGATTTGTTTCAAGTGGGCAACCTTGCAAATTGTACTGTCATTTTATTCTTGGAACGAGAGAAAATGGATACTGGTTTGCTGTCTGGCTAATTAATAACATTTTTAATTTAAGGGGGCTTTTTCAGTGTAATATTCTGTCATGTGTCTGGTTACCTTGAAAGGTGAGAAATAACAAGTTTTGAAGTGTTCTAATTCCACATTGAAATCTTCCTTTACTGAGCTTTGCATTTCTTTGAGATTATAAAACATGAAATGCATTAATGTTTTTCAAGGGGAAGACAAAGGCCAAGTTTTGAAGTTTGGAAATGTGTTTATTTAAGACGTAGATTATTAGTTAATTCTTAACACTTAGTAGAAGACATATTTAAATTCTTTTTTTTAATGATGCTAAACATAGCATTGAATGTAGTACTTAGATGTTTTCCATATATTTTCCCAGAAGCGAGATCAATTACAAGATGAAGAGGAAAAAAAGAGCTCCTGGGTTAGTCAGGAACGACAGAAAACACTGGACAGACTTCGCACATTTAAACAGGTAACAGAAGAACAAGTGTTCTACCAGTTTCTTTTGCAAAACTTTCCACTCATTCTAGAGCTATACTATGCTATTACCTATTATTCTCCATTGGGCAGTTAACTGTTCTTTGGAAAATTTATGACAAAATACAGCATTACTGGTAACAAATTTTTCTGGCCATTACATTCCTAGTGCTGTAATAAGCTTCTGTTGACTCATTCATCTACATCTTTTGACACCAAACATTCCTAAAAGAACCACAGTCTAAATGCTGTTACTCACAGAGAGCTTCACCATCTGACATACTCCCATTATCACACATTGCTAGAACACCTGCCAACATCTGCTGCCTCCTATTACAATGTAAGGATAGAAGATGGAATGAAAGGGAGAGAAGAAGGAAAGGGGTGAAAGTGCAAGAAAACAGAGACTGTATTAATGGGTGAAGACTTATTTTGGTTTTGCTGACTATATTAAAAAAATGTAGTTATGAGAAGATTCTTCACTGGACAACTTTCTTACTCAGCAGTCCATTCTTTATATACTTGTAGGCAAGGCTTTTGAATTGCACAGCTTCTGTAAATGAAAGGAAATCTACATCTTTTAACCAGCAACTGTTAACAAACTGACTATGTTATGTTGTTATGATCTCTATTGCTTTAGGCCTACCACAGTTGTGTAAAATGTATTAGATCTGTCTTTCAGAAACAGCTTGAATTTTTGCATAAAAATGGCTATGGGTGAAACTAATATGAAAAGACAGATATTGCGGAAGCAAATTTAAAAACTAAATTAAAAATACTTTGAAAAGATGTTTTGTATTTTCAAGAGATACCTTTTTAAGCAGTATGATTCACGTCTAAGGCCAGTAGATTAGATCAGAGTGGACATTGTTGCAGAGGGAGCCCCTGACCAGTTTTAGAAAGGGAAAGCAAGAGTAAATTTTGAATTCTAGTTTCCAGAAAAAAGACATTTGAATGTACAATCCAGTTCTTAGTGAAATCCTAATTCTAACCCATGTATATCCCTGACTAGACCAATCACATGTAGATTGTGGCTTAACCAAGAATAACAATTAAGAAAACAGATAATCTTTGTATAAAGGTGATCATATATTTGCTTTGTTTTTACATGGAGATCAAAATGAATGAAAATAGCAGATGAATTATACTTCTCAAAAGCGAACCCTAACAACAGGTATTTAGAATCTACAATAGGTGTGTTGCATGTATTTATCTGTCAATAACTTACTCACTTTAGCGTTACCCTGGGCAAGTAATACTTAAATCAACCAGACTACGACTGGCTCATGCAAGAAGAAAATGTGCATCCACCTCAGTATCGCGTGTCAATCAGCCTCAATCCTTGCCAGCAACCATACAAATCCAAGAAAAAAATGAAGAGGTGGAATTGGAAAATGCAGTTCAGCCTTTGCAAGTGCAGGAATCCACAAGCTTAGAACAGCTTCAGGGTATCTCATTACATCCAAATGTTCCCGGTGGTGTTACCTCTGAACTGCCTCCTGTTAGTACTTCTCCACGCACCAGTAATGAGCTTCAACCAGAGACGGTTACTGCAGTACCACCTCCACCCACCTTGCCTCCACCACCTCCCCCTCCACCTTTGCCCTTCAAGGAAGATGCCACCAAACCCACAGAGAAAAGCACCAGCTTTGTTAAACGTCAGAGTGAGGAGAAAGGAGTGCAGCACTCTCCTGGTGTCCCACCAGCACACCTGTTTGACAGCAGTCAGCTAGTCAGTGCCAAGAAGAAGCTTAAGAAGACTGGTGATCTAGAGGGTTTGCAGAGGAGAAGAGGTAATGCTTTCATTTCTGTGTATTTAATTGCACCCCACATAAGTTCCTCTTTTGAATTGCTCTACAGAAAAGTATATGCTGTGATTAATTTATAGTTATGAATGGGAAAGTTGTTAAATCCTTTTCAGCTGACAGATGTTGGCAACTCAGACAAATGTTGGGACCTTTGTAACGGTGTATGGTGTACTTGTTCATTTAGACAAAACATTTGTGAAAGTGACTTTTACGATATACCACTATGATAGACTACCTAGAAAATAGAACTAAATGCTGTCTTTTACTGACTAGTTTAGAGTGAGCACTGCAGGTGTTACATGCTTTGCATGAGGGTGCAGGGGTTTTTCAGTAACAGAATTGTGACCTAGTAAAATGAGTACTTGTCTTGGGACTTAAGAAACCTTGAGAAGGCTTTCTTCAAGGTTTTCCAAATTTTTGTATAAAAATCCACAAACCCTCAAGTACCCTTGAGAGCTCAGCAAGACTATATATGTTTAACCATAATTGGAAATTAAATCTGTGATCATTCAGCAAAGCATCTTAATAAACAATTAAGAGATAAAAACTTATTTGGAAACTGAGGAGAATAAATAGAGCTACAGGCCTGAGATGGGAGATCTGTTACAACTTGTTGATTCGGTGCTACTTATTTTAAACTCTTTATCCTTTATCTCATATATAAAGTGGGCAGAATGAAAGCCATGTTTCGACAAAGTAATGCTGGCATTTTAGTGAAATGTGCTATATTGGGACAAAGCTTTTATTTGAAAATTGGACATGGGATTTTCAAAAGTGCTCAACTGATCTATTTTACTGGAAGTCACTGAGAAAAAGTACCTTAAGTGGACCTCAATTCGTGCTGCTGTAATAACATTTTATTAAAAATTGTATCTGGCTCTGTCAATTACAGCTACCAAAACCATCCCTCCATTTATGTTTTCCCTCATCCATATAAAATCAAAATTAGAACTATCTTCACTTTTCAGACAGAAAAAAAGAGTGTTTCCTCTAGAATTGTCTTTAAATGACTGAAAACCCTTGAAGTAGCTGCACAGAATTTTTAAACAATTTTGAATCTTGCAGGTTGCAGGTACAGTGTCTTAAGTTCATTATAAATTTTGATGCTATTGTGCTTCATTTTTTTTCTTTTTCTGTAGTTCTTTTTTTTTCTGATACCCATTTTATCTTGCAATTTTATATAAAGCATGTATTATGTGTGCAATTTGATATGCATTATAAAATGGCAACTATAAAATCAATTTATATTTTCCCTCTTAAGAGTATTGTTAATGCCTGCAGCAGCACTCTATCTGCTGCTCTGTATTCCCTGAGATGTTCCAAGTCTCTAAGTGGCTTCAGACATTTGTCTCTGTATAACAGACAGGTGTTTTACAATCCTTCCTTCCGTCCTTCGGTCCTGTATTCTTCTTTTGTTTCTTTCTTTGTTTTCCTTACATCTATTCCAACTGTCTGGGCCATTAATCTGATGGACAAAGGCTACTCTTAAATGCAGAACAGGTTCCAAACCTATTTATTCTACAGGTTATTCTGTTACTCTGTTCATTTAAACCTATTATTCTACAATATACAAAACCATATGTATTAAATGCGCACAAAAGAACTGAAGGTGAATATTCATCTGTTGATTGATATGTGCTACATGTTATATGTGCTGGTGTATTGAAGCTATTTTAAACTGTTGTACTTCATTATTTCTGGGATAGAAATCTTACCTTCTTGTAACTCTTAAAACAGCCAAAGCCTGATTTTCATTTCTGCAGGAAATTAGTTTCAAATTGGTGATAAAGGACGGATAAAGTGTCTCTTGTTTTCATTAATGGTAAAGCAAGAGAATTTGTGTAGGCCCACTGTGACTTGATGCTAATACATACATGAATCCAGAGCAGCAGGAAAATGCATGTTGATTTCAATGCTTCTTTCCTCACTGGCCTGTAGTAATAGTCATAGAGTAGGTAAAATCAGCCACAACATGCAAGTGATGAGAACAGACTGCGCAGTCCGATACTTAAGATATGCACTAATATCCTGAGTTTCAAATACAAGAAAGACAATGTAATTAAAACTTCTATCATGTAGGATTCATTGCAGTTATTTTGACTTTCTTGACGGTAAACAGGGAACACATCTTGTTCAAAAAGTTTCCCTGTGCCAGGTAGGAGGTTAAGTGGTTTCGGAAATTGGAATGGTCTGTATAAACCAGTTTCAACCTGGTAGTAGGGAAGATAAATTTGAAGGCTAAAACAATATTGAAGTTACCATTATACTTATGATATGGGACTACCATATTAATATTATCTGGCTGCTTTTTGATCTGTAGGAATAAATGAAGACTGATAAAATGTAGTAAAAATAATACTGAAGGTCTTTTGATTTACTGCAGTGAGTTCTCCGATGGATGAAGTGCTGGCTTCCTTGAAGCGTGGCAGTTTTCACTTGAGAAAAGTTGAGCAGAGAAGTCTCCCTCCTTTTCCTGATGAAGATGATAGCAATAACATCTTGGCACAGATCAGGAAAGGAGTGAAACTGAAGAAAGTGCAGAAGGATGTTTTGAGAGAATCCTTTACAATTCTGCCTGATACTGACCCTCTGACAAGGAGCATCCATGAAGCATTGCGACGAATTAAGGAAGCATCACCTGAATCAGAGGATGAAGAGGAGAGTTTGCCTTGCACAGACTGGGAAAATTAACCTGTAATTAACCTACATTTTAAAAAAAGTATTTCTGCAATACTTTTGTATTATAATAGTGGCTAATCCTCAGGATGTACATTCTAGGAGACTTAGTGTGAATGTGACTAAACTGTCTGACATCCAGCGTAGTAGAACATGCACATATGAGTTTAGCAGAACTGACTTTTGAAAGAATTTAATGTTTATAGTAAGGAAAACTTTTAGGCAACGTCTTTGCCTTTTATTGTTTGAATACTTTTGCTGAATATTGTCAGGACTGCTCCTATAAAAAGTTCTATTTTATTTAGTAAATTTGAAGGCACTGTTTGCAGCTTACCAAAAAGCTTTAAAAAGCCTTTACATAACAGAGCAGCACAATCACTCCTGGCCACACCTTGTACTTACTTTCTGATTACATCTGGCCTTGAAAAAAATTACCATGTTTATCACTTCAGACTGAACAGCTCCAAGTGAAGGACAGTTAAATTTGATTCCTGAACACATTGTAATCATTAGTTACTCTGTGTGACTGACCCTTTGATAGCTTGGTTTCAGTCAGTAAACTCTCTA
>WTSP01009299.1:29570-57187 GCA_025331215.1 Actenoides lindsayi | reverse complement strand
ATGCTATGATATGATTTTTATGTTTACATGCTGACTACAGGTGTTACTTTCTTCCAAATTTGTCCTGAGTCAGACACTGACCAGCACTGTGGTCCAGTGGGCGTGTGGCTCAAACCAGCCCTGGGCTGTTGTGTTGTTCTCTGCCCCCACTGAATCCACAGAATCAGACTCATCCATTAATCACTTGAGAAGGGAAATATGGGAAATACAGGTCAGGTTGGGGACACACACACACCCCCCACACCAGCATCCCCCCATCATTGTGTCTGTACACTGTGCACACCCTGGGGCCACAGCAGTATACACAGCCTGGCCGTGCCTCATGACCTCAGCAGACCTGACGTGGTTTAGCCCCCAGAGTCAACACAAGACCGCACATACCAACATCTGCTCCCTCGAAAGGGACTGCTCAGGAAGCGTCTTTGCTCTCTACCAAATAATTACTATGCATTAAAGTGTATAATGCATATTTAAATATGCATTTAACTGTCAGAATAAGCAGGTGAGTGAATACGCATGTTATAAAAAATACGTATTTAACTAATATGCAATTAATGGGGCAAAACACTCAAAACTATTTATTACTTCTGGGAACAGAACACCTTCCAAAGTATTTTAATTACTGCAGTAATATTGTGAAAACAAAGATTATATTCAATCTTTCTCACTCTCTCTTTTTTTCCCCCAAAGAGTAGAAAAACTGTGTTAAAACCCAGCAATGCTATGCTTAGGAGAGACCCGTTATGCAGAACGGAGTGTGCAGAGCCGTGTGAGAGCTGCAATTGAACAAACAGCTGCAACAGGAGAAGACTAAATACCCCAGCGTGGACTTTGCACAAACCAACCCAGCTCCTGGCCTCCACGCCAGCAAGGTGGAGCTGCAGGCCCCAGGAGATGCCATGGGCAACACAGTGGTGACAAGCACCATGAGGGCTCTGCCAGCACCAGCACAGGAACATGGAGGTGCTGCAGCACTGGCAGCTGTGAGGGCTGCTGCCAAAGCTGCCCTCCCAGCCAGGTGCTGGCAAGAGGTCCCAGCCACACACCCTTGGCAGCATCAGTGGCAGCTGGCATCACCGTGGCATCCTCTGCCAGCCTCCCCTCTTGTCATCTGTCTGGCCACCACCTGAATTACTTCTGGAGCTCATAAAGCACATGCAAACAGCCTGCAAAATGGGGAGCATTCATCTGAGACATGCAGCTTGGCGCCCTGCTCATGCTGCAGACGGATCACTTAGCCTTGTCATTGTGTTTATGAGGGTGAGAGAGTTTTTCACTGCCGCGATATTTTCCCATTAGCCATTACAAGGAGATGCTGCTGGAGGGAATAAGGAAAAGGCTTCTCCTATGCATGACTGAGCTGCAAAGGCCGAATAAAAGGGACAGGTTGTGCCCTGGGTAATTCTTACCTTAATTTCTGTGTTGAAACACGATAAGCCACGTAATAAAAGCCTCGTTTCCTTCCCACACCATCATGTCCTCACTACCAGAGCCCTCCCCAAGCCCAGGCCCACAGCCAGGAACACCACTGAAATTTCAGTGGTGTGCCCACCCTCCACAGGCCAGTGCTGTTCCTGTGCCCACAGCAGTACATCTCAATGAGATGGGGTCTCCTGGCTCACTCCAGAGCCACTGATATGCCACTTGGGGTCATGGCAAGCTGCAGAGGTCTGGGGACCACCTTGCAGATCATCATGAGAGGCCACAGCAACTGTGCCATCATCAGCTATCACTGCCACAGCTGGTGCCCTTCATTTTACAAAGATGCTGAAAGGACTGGAACATCTCTGACAAGGAAAGTCTGGGACATCTGGGGCTGGAGAGCCTGGAGAAAGAAGAGTGAGGGGGATCTGATCAGTGCTGATCAATAGCTAAAGGGCAGGGGTCAAGATGAGACCAGAATCTTGTCAGTTAAAAGGTTGTCCAGGGCTGGCCCAGGCTGCCCAGGGCAGTGGTGGAGTCTCCATGATCCCTGGAGGGGTTTCAAAGCTGTGGAGACATGGTGCTGAGGGACATGGTTTAGTGGTGACCTGGCAGTGCTGAGGGAATGGTTGGACTTGATGATCTTGGAAGTTTCTTCCCACCAAAATGATACTATGATTCCATGTCACCCCAGGGGCTGGGTGACAAGCTGTGCACAGCTGTCCCAGGAGACCCTTATCACACAAGAGCCAGCTGAAAGCATCCCAGGAACTACTGTGCTTCTCTGATCCTTGTTGCTTCTCCTCTCCGTGGTCGGGGGGCACACGTGGCTCTGGCAGCAGTGGTAACAGGTAGAACTCCACTGTGAGAACCAGTAGGAACTGAAGCAAAGGAAGCAGCAACTGTGGAGCAAAGCCCAAAGCTTCTCCTCTTGTGCAGGGCTGTGCTGAGCAGCTTGTTCCTGCCTGCACCCAGAGACCAAGAACATCCTGTGTGCTCCAGGTCCCCCATTGTTCAGTCTGCATAACCTCCCTGGGCACTTCCTGCACATCCTGCCCCAGGGAGGGACTTTTACTTTTATTGGCAGAAAGAAGCAGCAACTTAATGAAAAATACCTTTTTTTTTTTTTTTTTTCCTTTAAAAGGAAAGTTTCAAATTTATGGTAATGTCAGAATGCTTCTGAGTCATTAGGTGGCTGACAACACACAGGGTCACATTTTGCATTAAAATACATGAATCCAAAATGAAAATATTGGTAGATTTAGCATCCAGTGGTCCGGTGGGGAAATGTCCCCATCCGGGCATTTCCAACAATAGATTGCATCTAAAACAGTCTGAGTTTGGTCCTGACCACTAATGCTCTGCACAATCGCATGAAAAAAAAAGTCTCTTTTAATTCTTAAAAGGAAAACAGTTTAATCATTGTAAGAAACTATACCTTCAGGGTATCGTTTCAAAAATACAGGCAGAGATTAGAAGGGATTTGCGAGATTGTGTTTATTCCCAATTTAGGTGCTTTCCATAAATTAATTATAAAAGCAAGCCCAAACCAGTCAGAAGTACACTGGGAAATTCTCAGAGTGTTAGTCATTTTCATGCACTAATATTCATGCCATCTGCCTGCCTTTTTTCTGTTTTCTCTAAATGCTCCATTGTTAACCACAGCCCGCTTTCTTCTGCTGTCTTTGGTCCCTCTCCCCCTCACCCTGTAGCAGGTAGTTACCCTGAGCACTCTGATATATTTTTGTTGAAAGAGCATTAAAAGGAGGAAGGCTTGTTTTGGCAATTGGCACTGATGCACTGGAAGCAGCACCTCATCACCATGCAGACACCAGCCTTCATTTTGTTTCAGTGTGGAGGATTCACTCCCATCTTCAGCAAGCTCCCCTTCGTGAGCTGGAGGCCTCCTCCCAGCATCTTCAGTAGGATGGAGAGCATGGGATGGGGCTGCACTTGCTCTGTGTGAGGTCCAGGGAGAGCCATGGAGCCGCAGGTGCAGGCAGTGCTGCCTCTGGCAGAGGGACAAAGCAGAGCAGACCGATGGAGCCGAACAGGCTGCCCATCTCTCATAGAATCATAGAATGGTAGATGTTGGAAGGGACCTCTGGAGATCATCGAGTCCAAGCCCCCTGCCAGAGCAGGATCACCCAGGGCAGGCCACACAGGAACAGATCCAGGTGGGTCTGGAAAGTCTCCAGAGAAGGAGACTCTGCAGCCTCTCTGCGCAGCCTGTTCCAGGGCTCTGTCACTCTCACAGGAAAGTTTTACCTCATGATGAAGTGGAAGTTCCAGTTTGTGACCATTACCTCTCGTCCTATCACAGGGCACCACAGAAAAGAGACTGGCACCATCTACTTGACACCCACCCTTCAGATATTTGAAAACATTGATAAGATCCCTTCTCTGTCTTCTCTTCTCCAGGCTAAACAGCCCCAGAGTTCTCAGCTTTTCCTCATTAGAGAGATGTTTCAGTCCCTTCATCATCCTCATAGCCTCCACTGCACTCTCCCTGGTTATTTTCCTGTCTCTCTTGAACTGGAGAGACTAGAACTGGACACAATACTCCAGCTGTGGTCTCACTAGGGCAGAATAGAGGGGGAGGAGAACCACCCTCAACCTGCTGGCCACACTCTTCTTTATGCACCCCAGGTTACCATTGGCCTTCTTGGCCACAAGGGCACATTGCTGTCCCTGGTAGAGAAGGAGAATAGCACAGATGTTTTTCCATTCCTAAAGTTCTCTGAAGTCCTCTGAGAAAAGATAAAATTCAAAATAATACCATTCTGTGAGTCTTGCTTCATCTCTAAAAACCTGGTTCAATGAAAACAGCAATATTCTACAAATAAAAATCCTATTCGGCATAATTATTGTTGTATCTTGTATCGTGTAAAGCCCACGCATACCTATTATATCTAGCTGTCTCTATCTTTGACAGACTTCAGGGTTTTAGGGTCATCTGAAATTTACTTTTTTGTTATAAAATTATTTTGATGCACTTTTAAGGAAACAAAAAAAGATCTCCGGTCTTCTGAGTTCAGAAAAATATGCTCCCCCAATTACAGCACTTAGCTGAGACTTCTCCTACTAAAGCCAGTAAGTGACTTCTCCACACAAGTTATATAAAAAAATGACATTTCCACACAAGGTATATAGAAGAACAGACGAATGCTCTTTGTTACTACGTAGGCAGGAAAGTGAGATCTGTGTAAAAAACAAATTTATTTATCTTTTATGGTCAGCAAGATCAGTTCTGCTTAGTCATCAGGCCATTTCTTCTTATCCTTTAGTGTCCTTTAGAAATACAAGGGATAGCTTTATTATACCTGTGATTTTAGTTCAACCTTTTCATGTATCCATATTTTTGCTTTTTCTGAAAATAGTAGGATAACCATAGGTTTTTCAATGAAGTTGACATAAGAAGTTATATAATTGATGTTAGCCTGGGGCAGCAGATACACATACACTTCTAAGTGACATGGATTGTAAATTATTTTTTTTTTCTGCTGCTCACAGAGCTAGTTATTTACCTGAGCAAGCAATTCTGGAGTTTTAAAAACTTGAGCCTGCTGTGAAAGTCATGTAAATTACTGCACAGTAAGATATTTAAAAACAGGTTAGAATTTGTGGGGTTTATCACTTTTCTTGCTTTTTAATTATCAGTGGCTACTGGCAAAGGTTTGGATTCAATTCAACCATTTAATAATTGTTGGCTATGTATTTGGAGATTTCTAAATTGGATAATTCTACTGTCAAGTAGATGATTTTGTGTGAGATACAATGTGCTTAGACTTGGCTGGAAACTCTAGTGTCTGGAAATTTTGACAGAGCATTGTCTTAAAACCCTTCCAGGATATAATAAATACCATGACCAAGGTTTGCACAGATGGAGAAAGTAAGGCATGTGGTCTGTGGAACTGATTTAGGATCATACAGAGCACTGGAAACAAGAGAAATTTATGTGGCCCAACATCATACTTTAATCACTCCTCTGGAAATGTCTCGTAAATCAAAGAAGTTTAGGTGACACAAGGGCCTGTATAATGGCAGAAGACACGCCATCAGCCCTAGCATGGCAATGCAACTTTCTGTACACAGGGAGATGCGCGTTTGAAAGTTACGTGTCATTCCTGTGTGCATGAGGGCAAAAAGGAGTCTCACCTCAACCACCAGCCTGCCAGGAAATACACTATGCATGTCTGCAAGGGCATAAAAAAAGAGCTACGCATTTCCTGCAGTCCCCTCCTTCCCTGAATAACCAGGAAGCCCAGCAGTTAAGGATTCCTTGCGGCCCTACCACACCTTGGTCTGCTGCAGGACCTACCTGCTCTGGCAGACAGAGTACGCTTGCTATGAGCTACACTGGCAACTGCTATCCCAGATCTCAGGTATCACTGGGCTATCAAGCAATTTTGCCAATAATATACTCAACCTTTTTATTGCTAAGGTATTAGCAGAAAATCTCATCGTCTTACATACGCAAAATTCATAAATGTTATGTGAACCCAAAGGAAAATATATCAGCTTATACCCTGTAATGTAAAAAAAAAAAAAGATTCTTCGGAACTGGCATATTTAGATCAGTTAAATTTGTCTGGAAACTAAAAATAATTTATTAACTTGACAAATAAGCAATACTTTAGAAAAATTACAAAATAATAATCGGGGAGTATAGAGGCACTGTTCTCCTCTTGAAAGGAATATCTTATTACCTTGTTGTTGTTAATCCACAAATACCTTAACTTACGAAACCGTGCTAGGCTTGGGATACTTCTCAGCCCGCTAGTGGGAGAAAAAAAAATAATTAAAAAAACCCCTAACATTAACATTTCTTAACATTAATGGTGCTTAAGCCCTTTATAAATGGTTGATTATTTTATAAATAATATTATACAAGCACTAAAGAGCCACACTTCTATAGAAATCACAGCAAAGAAAGATGAAAAGAACAATATGGCAGAGACAGGGTAAGCAACTCTACACACCTCAAAGCATAACAAAGCAGCAGGTGGTAATGAAACTGGAACAAACTAAGTGATTTTTGGTTTTGTTTTTTTTTTCATTAATAGCACTTCTTTTCCCAGGGAGTATGAATCCCATATTTACTTTGCAGTTTGTAGAAATCTTGCTCAGAACACCGAAGGAGAAGTTTGGCATCCCGAGGACAGAAACCTAACCGGAAAATTGCTTTGAAGCTGCAGCGTGGATTGTCCAGCCACGGTGCCAGAGATGCCAACAGAAGACAGACACCGAGCACATCAACGCACATTTCTCCTCATTTTTCATACTAGTGCTTATTGTGAAATCTTCTGCCCTTCTCACAACTCTCTTCTCTCCCATCCTCATATTTACTCGTATTCATTAACAGTCTTGTTTTAAATCAAACTGCACATCCACTGAAGCAGGAACTATCTCCTGTGTGCTGGTAGGGTTTTTTGTTTAATTGTGTATCTAGCACTTTGAGCTTACTATGAATAATAAATTAACTACTAACCAGAGAATATCAGTGAGCTTCTAAGTAATTTTCAGTAATTGTTCCTCCGTATTTTTGATTGCTTGATTTCCACTAGAATAATTATAGATGACCTTTACGTGACAAATTTGATTGATTTTAATTTAATTCAAACGTTCCTTGTGGATTTTAACACGTTGCAAGACTAGGGACAGCGTTTCAGAAAGAACTAAGAAACTTGATAAAAACTGATCTCATACCATCAGCCTAAAATGATCTGCTTGTTTTCCAACTGCGAAGCCTAGTCTCTAGTTTGCCATGGTTTGGCTTTGTTTTTATTTTCAACAAGCCCTCCAGATACAAAGGGAGAGCAAACATCTTTTCTGATCTTGCATGTGAAAAAAAAATCTGTCAGGAGCAAACCCTACAAGGTTAAGGTGCTGTGCTTTTATTCTCCTCTGTTTCTGAAAATCAGATACCTCATGCTGCTACTTTATTAAACTGTTTATTTCACTTCCTCAAATAATCCATAAAAATGAATCCTGCAAATATGTATTTATGTGTCTATAGACACAAGTCCCAGAAAATACATTACTGCAAATAATCTACACAAGCAGAAGTGTTGACAGGACATCCTGAGCTCTTACAGAGCTACTATCTATTTTTTTCTGTATAGTTCTATCTGTACACCCCAAACTATTTTTCAGGTAGGAAAGCCAAAATTTCCCTCATATTCTCTGTCACTGCCATTCTATACTTACTTTACAGGTTTACATTTTAATTTGCTTTGCTCCCTTTCTTATAACAGCCTCATCTTGATTATCTCCAAGCCTTGATCTGGTGGAGTATTTTTATGGTATTAAGGCATTTAATTTGCCCCAGGTAGAGCTTAATTTCTCTTAACATTTTAAAAAAGCCTGGCCCTTTCTGTATGCCTTCCAGACTTTACATGTTTCTTACAAACCGATCCTTTTTAGCCTGAAGCACCACTCTTTCCTATCTACTGCTAAGTTAATCAGTTTTCCTAGTATGACAGCTCTCAGTGTCTAAAAGTACATTTTTTTTCATGTCCCTTCAATAGTAGTGGTTAAAAATAAAAACTCGTTCCCTCTTATTTGATTGACTTTAATAATTATTGTTTAATTTTCTTATTTCAGCCAGCAGAAAATTATGTCAAACCAACAGTTAAGGAAGCATGATCTGACACTGAGACTGGCTGAGGTTCAAGGTTTATATAAATTGGTATAGAATAAAAGGAATTCACGTCTCTCCGATCATCAAAGAAGCCAGTTTGCATCATCCTTCTCAGAATGGTTTCATGGGAAGATAGATCACTTCTGTATCTGACACCCGAACACTTCTTTTTATTCCATACCAAAAAAATATTTCAAAGCCAGTGAGGGCACACGTTTAAGTATTTAAAATCAGAAAATGTGCCTATTGAGACTGTATACACAGTCTTAATTATTTTACACATAAACATTATAATAATTTTCTTATACTGTTTAGAAAACATATATCTATATATGTGTCTTTTAATTATCAAACTTCTCCCTTAGATTTTTTGTATGGTTTCTTCTTTCTAACATGCACATTTTAATAATTTTGACAGTAACTATATGTTTTACATTTTCTTTTCACAAATTGTCAAATGCTTTCCTGGTGTAAATCAGAAGATGTGCTAAGGAATTTATGAGTACTAGTGGGCACATGCAGATTTTCCAGATCACCTGATTTCCACTAAAAACAGGCTAGACAACACTGAAATCCCTTAACACCATTTTTCTCTTCTGCATTCATAGGACACGAAGACCTTGAAAACCTTGTCTCTGAATTATTAAACTACATTAGCTCTTTATATATGATCCCAACTGTACAAACAGTAGATGCAGTTTTGAGGCTGCAGACAGGCATGCAACACTTGGAATTATGCCCTAGCCAGAAATTCAAAGTATGCTTTCCAAAAACTTTGAAGTATGCCGTGTCATGTATCCATCTTTCTATCGCAGCCTCTCAGCATGTTCATCCTACAACATACACCTCTATCAAGCTAGATCACCCACAGGTTCATGAAAGCTTTACCTCCCTTCACTTAGCATGGTTTCTTCTCCTCATCTGCCCCACATCTTAAGCTGTTTCATGAAGCTCTCAGAGGAGATCAGTTCTCTGATCAGTACTGCCAGACCCAAACAAGTGTTCTTGTACTCACTTCATGTTGCCCTGCCCTCCTTTCAATTCTTAGTAGTAGAGATGCAGGCAATTTCAAAGGTGCTACCATTGAATTTAATTGTTGCGATAACAGATTTCATCAGGGAGGGCAGAAATATGCCAGCTCTTAGAGAGGGCAGGTTCTGTCATTTTTCATTTGCCTTCTTAATATTCCTTCCACCCAGCCTTACGAGCCAGTTAGAACAGGCAGAAATCAGCCCATTAAGCCTCACTCTGCTCCCTGTGGTAGAAGTTCCGTGCACAACTCTGTGAACTGACAGATCCTGGAGAAATTCTGTGCTGCTGGAGCAAGACTGAGTATCCAGAGCTGAGGCAGTTAAGTCTGAGTACAGCTCTTCTGTGTATGTCAGCATATCTTCACCACTTCTTCCTTCACAACATTTATGGACTAGGTATAAATACGATTTACTGCTATTTCAGATATAAATTATGTTCAGAGAGTATCTGATACAAAAAGCACTATGAAAGGTTAGCAATTACTGTATGCTCTATTTTTAGTAAAAGGCAAACTGAGAAACATATTGTACTTACTGTCCAGCCAGGTACGGTACTAAGACATCCACATCCCTCTTAAAGCCACAGGTCTTTAGTTGGTTTTCTATTGCCTGAGAGTACACAGTACATTTGTCAGCATAACACACTGCATGATAGATTCATTACATTATAAAATATGCATTCAGTTTCTAAATTAATATGCATGCCAAAATTAATAGATGCATCACAACACTTTGCAAACTATAGCATAGTCTAAGAGAGATAAAGAGATATTAAATTAGCAGTTTCTATGTTAAATTGATAAAAATACCTGAACAATTACATTACACTTACACTTATTTTCTTCTCCTGCAGAGAATCACAGTTCACAGACATGAAGCGAAAAAATATTTGCTTCTCACTCAGGTCAGCCAAGCCAGTACAGGCTATCAACAAGAAAACCGCTTGCCTTGCAATACAGTTGCAACTTTATTTTATGAAACTTTACTCTTTATGCACACATTTTAAAATTATGCAGCCAGAAAGCTCTGCTTGTATATTTAATGTTGACAAATGTAGACACAATTTTGATTTTCAGAGCGTATTACTGATGTGCTATGATTTGTAAAAGCAATGAATCCTACCAATGTAAGGATTATGGATCTTCGTTACTAGGGGTTGATAAAAAGTAAAATGTTTATGGGGAAAAAAAATGGTTTTATGAGTTACTATGCTCAACATCATCAAGATCACTGTTGTTTAAAACACAAAATTGATTTAACTTTCCACAAAATGGTTTGGAAGCACCAATGGGCATGTCTAGCACGGCCTGCATTGGCTGTACCATCCATCCCGTGTGGTCTGGGCATATGGGATACACAGGAACTAACCGGGAGTGCTTGCAAATGTGCCAGACCTGTGGCACGTTCCAAGCAGGGGAAGCAGGGTGCTGGTGGGACAAAACGAGCGAAGCAGCTGCTTGTTCTGACAGCTGATGTTGAGACAGTGGCCATTTAGCCAGGAACTCGGTATGGCTAGCAGCCTTGCTGGCAGCTGCCAGGTAAGGGAAAAATCTGGGGCAAATGGCCACATTTGTCTTTCTACACAGACAAGACCTGCTAATGGAACGAACGGTAAGCACTATCTGTGGAAAAGCGCCTGTGAAACCACCCCAAGTGTGCTGACATTTGTGCTGGGACTGCAGAAGGCAAGTGGCTGCCAGACATACCAGCGGGGACTGCACACCTACTTCACCCCACAGAAATCCCCTTCAACCGTCAAGAAGGCTGCGTCCCAAGATTTGTATTTCTCATACTCCATTATGTCAGATGTCTTCCTCTCCCCACCCCGGGAGCCCCCTTCCTAGTCAGCCCCGGCTCTCCACCACAGCACCCCGGGGCCCCATCAGGGCCCGCAGCCGCTCCCGCAGAGCTCAGGTATGCGGCTTGTCCCGGCCAAATCCTTCCCTGGAAGACCAGGCTGTGGCTCCGGGGGAGCCGGCCGCCCGCTGCCGCCCCGGGGCGGACGTGGGGTGCTGGGACCGGCCTGCGCTGCCAGGGCGAGCGGGGGAGGTGACCTCCTTCCGCTGCTGCCGCCGCCGCGGGAGGACCTGCGCACGCCTTCCCCCGGTATGCGAGACTGGCTTTCCCCTCCCCGCCGCGCCTCCCGCCCCGCAGAGCGAGGGGGCGATACCGGCGCCACCCGCCTGTGGGGCCGGGCCGGGGGCGCTGCGGGGGCGGGCGTGCTGCGAGAGGCCGCGCCAGGGGCGGCCGCCGGGCGGGGGAGCAACGCGGGCCCTGGCGTTGTGCCGCGGCGGGGAGAGGAGAGAGGAGAGACAGTCGCTCCGCTCACCTGCTTACCGGCGCTGGCCGCGGCCGCCGCCATTTTAGAGGCCCCTTCGTAGGCGGCTGCGTGGGGAAGAAGCGTGAAGGGCCCCGCGGCGGTGGCGGCCCAGGGCGTCCTGGCCCAGCGTAGCGGGGACGACACCGTCCCGCTGTCTCCTTAGAAACGGCGGCGCCACTTTTAACACCGATGGTAGCCCCAGTCTCTGCTGGGCAGCCTGAACCTGAGCATTCATCAAGACGGGGCTTCTTGTCGGGGGAAGGTGGTGGGCGGCGAGCGAGGGGCAGAGGCCCGGGGAGGGGCGTCCGTCTGTCCCTGCGGCAGACCCCGGGCGGGCGGCGGCCGAGGGAAATGGGCAGGGACCTGCGGTACTGCTGGGAGGGCCCCCGGGGCGCAGTCAGTCGCAACACTGAGAAAGTGCGCTGCCTTTTTTTCCTTTTTTTTCCTTCTTCTTTTTTCTTTTTTTTTTTTTTTCTTTTTTTTTTCTTTTTTTCCTTTTTTTTTTTTTTTTTTAACTACATTCCTGCGTAGCTTTAGTATCTGTTTTGTTTTGGTTTTTTTTAAGCACAAATCCTATATGCCTATATGTACATACGACGTTTATTAAAGAAAACACATGCAACTTTTACGCGAACTGTCTGTATTGCTCATTTGCTACTTGCACATCACCTTGGTGCCTGAGACAAGGTCCTGCGGGCCCACAGCCGCCACAGCGACTTTGATTGAGTTTGGTTGTAAAATAACACAAAATGTTTATGACATCCACATGTGCGAGCAACTGTTGCCATGTTATTTTTATAACCATTTTACTGCATAGCACAAGCTGAAAAATAGAAAAAGCCATTTCCAGCGTGCATGTGTGCACACTCGTGCATATAGGATAATAGAAAGTGTTTGATCAAGCTATGACAAAAATCTGGCTGAAATCTTGGAGCTTTATTTAGAATTTAATTTACACAGAGTACTCAAGCGAGCAGAAATAGTCATTGTAAATTGTGTGCAACTGATACACAAAGAGCAAGAGTTGTGTGCAAATATATGAATAAGCTGCCCCTCATGGAATTAATTACGTGCATGCCTTTGCTTGTTCAGACCACTGAAATTAGATGTTAGTGTGTATGATGGAGGAATGGAACTACAGTACAAGAATTACACTGCATATGTCTAATTTTCACGGAAAAAAATTGTGTGGGTGGCTTCCATTTCAGCTAGGTAGCTTTAAACAAATAGAAACCTCAAATAAGAAAGACTAGACATCTTTAAAGTATAAAACTGACAACAGAAATGTCTTTAATCACTTATTTTAGCTCCTAAAAATATCCCTAGGGCGTTCTATGCTAAAAAGAGGAAATGTACCGGAGAAGAAACTGATACAGATTCTTTTTCATATTTTACATTCGAGTTCTGTGTTTTCAATCAACAAGATAAAGCTACCACTTCAGAATTGTGAAAGGCAAAACGGTTATTAAAGCAAAAACTCAAGTTTAGTAATAAAATTGTCTTATCGACTAGTCCAATTAGCATGGTATGACAAGCAAATTCAGTAATATAAAGAATGGAGAGAGGGGGAACCTCTAGAAGATATTTTGTTGCATGTCAACACAAAGGTGAGACTTACGTGGGCTGAAGTTTGTTTTGATACATTTTAGGTTTTTGAGGTTCTTGTCTCTATTATAACTGGTATCTACAGAGTCTGGATGCCTAAATATAAACTGTTTAAAATTCAATAAAGTTAATCTCTTCTGGATCCCTAAATATAAACTGTTTAAAATTAAATAATCTCTTCTTTCTGCATCTGCAAGTTCACACTTAAAATCCCCACTAAATTTAAAGGAACTTGGGCAGAAAATGAATATTTATGTGTTCAGACTGAGCTACCATTGTATTTTACACTGACTAGATGTTGTCCTTTTCCAAAAGACATAATTTATCACCTATTTAATCTTATTCCAGGATTGCTGTGCATAAATTAATACATGATCACTTGTCCTTTGGGATGATCAGAATAATTGCTTACTTAATACACGTGATTTAAAAAAACCCTTTCATTATACTTCTGTGCTAAAAATACTTAGTTTGCTTAGACACTGTCATGCAGTTGCAACAAGACAATGTCATCTTGCAGTATGTGATAACAGAACATAAAAATAGGAGAAAGGACACATCTTCTGGTGCTAGAGACAAAGGTGGTAGGACAGAACAGGAGATTACTCAGTTTGCAAAGCACCAGGACTGCATGGGGAGTTCATCTGACTGACAGAGTAACACCTTTTATTCCCTAAGGTACTTCAGAGGCCTCCTAGTGCATTTGAGTATGGCCATACTTGAACTGCACACCATGGGTAGGGGAGATGGTCAATGTATCACTTTGGAGACCATATTATAGAAACATAGATTTGCTTTGGATAGTAAAGTTCAAATTAAACCTGGTTTAAAACATAACCTGTCTCAGTCCACGTGGCTGAGCCCCTGTATATGGGCTTGGACGCTCTCTACTCCAGTCTCCCACCTTCTGTATCCTCTTGGGGGAAAATAGGGGGAGGTGAGAAGAGTTTTATCACGGTCTAGCAAGTGACACTTGGACAATAATTCAGTGATGGGCTAAACCGTTCTACGTTTTTTTTTTAAACTGGGGGTTTTTTTGGTTTTTTTTTACTTCCCAATGATTTCGATAGGGCTTTACTGAAAATTTGATAGCATAATGGCTCTTTGTAGCTTAACCTATTGTTCGGTAGTTGTGACAGATACACAATGATAAAACTAGCATCTAATATATGATATTTTTGATCACCAAAGTTTATAATCTTAAAAATTCAGTTGTTCTTTGCCTACGATATTGGAACTATGTTCTTTATTTTCCAGGGTTTATATTTGATTTCTGTTATTCAAGTCTTGCATAAACTCTAACAATGGTAGTTTTGAAGGTCTCGATTTTTGTATAGATAAACTAGTAAGGTTTTTTTTCATGCAACATCCCAAATATTTTAAGTACAATCTATTTACATACAGAAAATTTAAACTACTTCTGTATTAGTCTCACCTTTGTAGTCTTATTGACCCCTGATTCAATGTTGAGTGTGTTTCAGAGCATCTCCCTGACAAGGCCCAGACTTTTACAGCATATTCAGTTAGTGTAAAAAAAAACAAAAAACCTATCATTGAAAAATAAAATAGTGGGATTACACTCAGTACTTTTTTTAAGAAATGGATACAATATACACCATTACAGTATGGTGCTTGCACAGTTCTTTCCTTTACTATCGTCTATAATTAAATACTTATCATCAAAGGTACTGTGTGGTATGGCTTTTTCACCAAAGGCAGTTTTAAAAACTGCATCTTCGTTGTATAGAATCAACTAATTTACATTGTAAGGGTCTCTGGATGTCATCTAGTCCAATTGCTCCAAGAAAGCAAATCCTACTACAGAATTATTTTCCATCTCACATGTTTGTACAGTTCCCATTACTTGCAGAACATCTATCAAGAAACAGCATTATCTGGGACAAATTCAAAATTGCCTGTGCTATACTAATGTTACTTAGAAACTAGGACAATTAGCTTGCTTCTGAGGTTGTAAATAAATTTCACTTGGAAAGGTGTGAAGTAAATGCAAAATATTGTAGATAAGTGCATATTTCCTTTTTTTTTTTCTTGTTACCGGAAATATTTAATCAGTGTTTATCAGGTGCCTGAGGAAAGATCAGTAGAATATCCCACCTGCATTCCAGCTCCAGCAGAGTGCAGGTCTCCCGTAGGTCCAGTAGCTGCAAGCCCTGTGCAGATGTTTCAAATACTCCACGTCATCTAAAGCATTCAGGCATTTGAATCACTTCTCTCACTCATACTATTAATCTTGCTGACGACATCCCAGTGACCCTAACAAGTTCAGGAGCAGAATTGTAGGAGAATGTATTTTTTCCAATAAATAGTACAAGCTTGACCCTATATTTAAACAGTTCAGACTATTTTCAGTTTGAGGCTAGTGGTTAACTTGAATGGTTAGATTACTTCCTTTGAAAGAAGAGATTTGAATTCTTTAGTTTTTCTAGTACTATATGTAATATAAATTAATATATGTTACTGTCATGGTTTAACCCCAACTGGCAACTAAACACCATGCAGCTGCTCGCTCACTCCCCCTCCCAGTGGGACGGGGAAAAGAATTGAAGAACAAAAGTGAGAAAACTCATGTTTTTTGAGATAGAGACAGTTTAATATGTACAGCAAAAGCTGCACACACAAGCAAAGCAACCCGAGGAACTCAGTTAGTACTCCCCCTCGGCAGGCACGTGTGAGACCTCACACCTCACTGTGACTAGGGAAAGCAAGCACCCTAACTCCAAACATCCACCTCTTCCTCCTCCTTCCCCCAGTTCTTATTGCTAAGCATGACATCATAGGGTATGGGATATCCCTTCTGGCAGTTGGGGTCTGCTGTCCTGGCTGTCTTCCCTCCCAGCCTTTCCTGCACCCTCAGCCTACTCGCTGGTGGGATGGGGTGAGGAGCAGAAAAGGCCTTAACTCTGTGTAGGCACTGCTCAGCAATAACAAAAACATCCCTGTGTTATCAGCACCATTTTGGTCACAAATCCAAAACATAGCCCTGTACAAGCTATTATGAAGAAAATTAACTCTGTCCCAGCCACAACCAGCCCAGTTACACAATGGTAAGTGTAAGGGAAGAAGGCAAAATAGTCCACATGCAGCCTATGGCAAAATTGTTCCAGACAACTTCATCATATGGATGAACTAGCTCTTTCAAATCCAGTTTCAGTTTGACGACATCTGAATACTACCCTGGAGAATAAAGACCACCACCACAACAAATGTGACAGGCCCGATGGAAGTGGTGGAGGTGACTGGAGGCTTGCCAATGTGCCCATCTACAAGAGAGGCTGGAAGGAGAATCTATGGGCCTGTCAGCCTGACCTCAGTACCCAGAAAAATTATGGATGAGCTCATATGGCAAGTGCAGGACAGCCAGAGGATCAGGCCCAAACAGCATGGACTCAGGAAAGGCAGGTCCGGCTTGACAAACCTGATCTCGTTCTATGACCAGGTGACCCGCCCAGTGGAGGAGAGAAAGGCTGTGGACATTGTCTGCCTAGACTTCAGTAAAGTCTTTGACACCATAACCCACAGCATTCTCCTAGAGAAGCTGGTGGCTCATGGCATAGACAGGTGTATTCTTTGCTGGGTTAAAAACTAACTGGCCTGCTGAGCCCAGAGAGTTGTAGTGAATGGAGTTAAATCCAGTTGGCAGATGGTCACCAGTAGTGTTCCCCAGGGTTCAGTTTTGGGGCCAGTCTTGTTCAATATCTTTATCCATGATCTAGATGAGGGGATTGAGCACTTCCTCAGCAAGTTTGCAGACAACACCAAATTGGGTGGGAGTGTCAATCTGCTTTAGGGTAGGAAGGCTCTGCAGAGGGATCTGGTCAGGTTGAATCGATGGGCCAAGGACAATTGTATGAGGTTTAACAAGGCCAAGTCCTGGGTCCTGCATTTTGGTCACAACAACCCCATGCAACGCTACAGGCTTGGGGAAGAGTGGCTGGAAAGCTGCCTGGCGGAAAAGGACCTGGAGGTGCTGGTCGACACTCAGCTGAACATGAGCCAACAGTGTGCCCAGGTGGCCAAGAAGGCCAACAGCATCCTGGCCTGCATCAGAAATGGTGCGTCCAGCAGGAGAAGGGAAGTGATCGTGCCCCTGTACTTGGCACTGGTGAGGCCACACCTCAAGTACTGTGTTCACCTCTGGGCCCCTCACCACAAGAAAGACATTGAGTTGCTGGAGTGAGTTCAGAGAAGGGCAACCAAGCTGGTGAAGGGTCTGGAGAACAAGGCCTGTGAGGAGAGGCTGAGGGAATTGGGATTGTTCAGTTTGGAGAAGAGGAGGCTGAGGGGAGACCTTACCGCTCTCTACAACTCCCTGAAAGGAGGCTGTAGTGAGGTGGGTGCAGCCTCCTCTCACAAGTAAATAATGACAGGACTAGAGGAAATGGCCTGAAGTTGCATCAGGGGAGGTTTAGATTAGATACTAGGAAAAATTCCTTTACTGAAAGTGTAGTCAGGTGCTGGAACATGCTGCCCAGGGAGGTGGTCAGGCCCAGGGAGTCACCGTCCCTGGAAGTACTCAAAAAACATGTAGATGAGGCGCTTCAGGATGTGTTGTAGTGGGATGGTGAGGTAGGGTTTTTGTGTTGTGGTTTTTTGTTTGGTTTGTGGTTGGTTGTTTTTATTTGTTTCTTTTGGGGTGGTTGTTCTCTGTTGACAGTTGGATGCGGTGATCTTAGAGGTCTTTTCTAACCATGAAGATTCTGTGATTCTTTGGAGCCTTGTTTGCATTTTTTAGCAAAAACATGCTTTAATACTATGAATCACTAAAAAAAATAAACAAAACAACACAACAATATCAATGCATGTTTTACCTCTGCTGTCTTTTGCAGCCCCATAGATGCCCTTCAGAGTGCAGGTTGAAAATCAATCGCTGCCAGACAGTACCTCTAGTGCACTGGTTGTTGTCTCTTTCTTACCGGTCTACAGTTGTGGCATCTTCCCCTTTTACAGATGCACGCCTGTCAAATGTTGAGCTCCCATGAAATCACTTGGACCTAAAGCAGGATGCAGTGTCGGAGTTCTGACTGCATGGTTCTTGGAGTTCTTCACACATCTGGGACCTGCTTTCTCTTACCAATGCCATATTCTATTAAGAAAGCAATCCTGTTTTTAAGAGATGAGATAACTTAACAGGAAGTATAGATTGCATTGAAAAAATGGTTGTACAAAATAGCTAACAGCTCAGGAAGGAAAAACAGGCCCATACTATGGAAGCATGTGAGATAATCTGAGAGAACAGAGATTGAGACAAAGCCCTCATGAAATGCAGCTGAATAAATACTTCTCACCTAGATGAGTGTGCTTGCTTGAAAATACAGACTGGTTACCCAGAATTTATTACAGAAAAGTAAAATCTAATGAAAGTTTGTTGTAGAAATTGCAGGCTAGTATTTTTTACTATAAAGTTATTCACTTAATACAGTGCTTTCAGATTGGTCTACTGTTTTTTAACTGTAAGCTCTGCACGTACAGAAGAGAGTTGCACAGAGATTCGAGGTTGAAAACAGTTAAAATTATATTGACACATAAGACGAGAATTTTGCTTAGTAGATGTACATCCTAGGTTAAATGTAATGCAATTGCTTGTCTTAGGAATGAAGGCTAAATTTGATACAATGAGTATGTTTATCAAAGTGCCAAAAAGTGTCTTAATGCATATGCAAGGAGTATCAACCATGCCCACTGAAGTGGTTTAATTAATTGTTGAATATGGAAGACAAACTAATAGTAACTAATTCCTAGCCATGTCTGGTATTACCTGCCTTCTGAGTTAACTTCTACATAAAGTTAGGACTAACTTTTTTAAGAGCAGCTACTTGTAATGGACACTATAAACCACATATAAAAATGTTAAGGCATTCTCTGTGTTGAAGTACAGCAGAACAAGCAGTATAAAGATGCAGTAGCTTCTGTATGAAAATTGGAAATTACTGGTTATTTCAAGTGTCCCAGGCCTGTCTGTGTGTGTGTGTGCATGTGTGTACGTGTGTACATAATGGTACACATGGGTTACTAGAGTATGTTAAGAGGACTGTAAGTAATATGAAACATGGGTTCCAGGGAGTGACAGACAAAGTAATGGATAAGTGAGATTTTGCTCTCCGTGGTTTTCTAATCGCAGTATTTTGGGCCTCTTCAAACTCCAGTCTGTGTTCACAGACAGTAATACTGGAAGACAAAAAAAGACCTGGCCATATTCTCTGTGTCCTGGCTCCAGTGTGTCATTACCCTAGGAGCAAAGAGAATGAAGCTTTTTAAAGACTTGCTCAGTATTGCATGTTGGAATTAGCTAATACATTGATCAGAGAATATTTGTGCAGCTGTTTCGCTTTTCAGATGTTCCTTTTTCTTTTTTCCCAAACAGGTGATTCACAGCCACTGACGTGAGAAGAGAAACCCCAGTTGAAGATAACTTTTCCTCTTCATTTCTGAAAATTCAGAGCCAGCAGTTACGACCATCAATTCCACAGGAGGCTTTCTTTGGCAAATGATTCAGTATATGGAAAAAATGGCCTGAAATATTAATTTTTGGGTTGTTTTTTTCTTTAATTTGTTAAAAAAATTCTGGTTTTGGCAGAAAGCGAAGTTGTTTAGGTGTGCATTTTATATAATCAAGAATGCACAATTCTTACGCACTTTTTATATTTGCATTAGTAATGTGTGGTCAGTTAAGTGAGGGGGACGTTTTGAGTTGGGAGGGTGCTCGCTGTTACAATAACATGGGGATCTGGCTGAGGCATCAAACCAGCTATAAAACGTCCCCTCCACTGCACTGAATATATCATTTGCTTGAAAATCCAACTAAATGGCTCCTTGCAGAGAAGCTTGCTGTGTAGCTGTGTGATATTCCAGAAAGAGCAGAATTCCTAGTTGCACTCCAGTAGCTGAAATTCAGTAACATGCAACTAAGACTTTTTTCTTCTTAGTTGGAAGAAGTGTATGTCAGTATGAAAAGTAACAAGTGACCACAGCACAAAGAGAAATAAGAGCTGAATTCAGTACATATTCAAGAATGTGTTTGTTTCCAACATGGTACATTTAGCAAGACATACTGCAGCACCTTTTTAGAAGGTCATTTGTAGTCTGACACCTTTTTGAAGTAGACATTTTCATGCTTTTTTAAAGTAATATTTAGCTATGCTGAACCAAGTTAATTATACTTTTATCATTTGTTATAGGAAGCAATATTTTGTAATTTCATACTTAAAATTATTTTTGTCTTTTGGTTTAAAATGGCTTTTGATTACTCTAAGCAGCCTTCTTTAAAAAAGATCAAAGCACTTCTACTGATAATTCAGTTGTGAAAACCATGCTTCTCCTGCTGGTTTTCATTAATGCCTTTAGTGGCTGCAAAAATGTTTATATTTCATACCCAAAAGCCTACTAGCTGAAGAAAAAAGTTCCTTTTTGATCCAGACATTTTTTTTCTCCTGAAGAGTTACAACTTACTCTGCCGTGAATACTTGAAGCAATTCTGAACTTTGTGACGAATGGCTGCAGGCAGCTACTCTTAGGGTACCATAGAACTAAGAGAGATAAACAGCCTTGTAACATCTAGGAACTCCTATGTGATTAAAGTCAGCCCATTACAAGACCAAGAAAACTGAATTTTCACTAGCATTTTATTTTTACTAGCATGACATACACTGTATTGGAGAAATACATGGTCCTTGTCCTTTGTGTAGAGTGGTCCATTCACTGTTCCCCTTGTGACAAACTACTACGCAGATTTCTTTTTTTTTTTTTAGTGGAGTTACACGTTGCTGCTGTCATGTGACGGCAAACATACTGTGTTAACACTCTACTGTTACTAACAGGAGATTTCATGTCTTGCCACTTACATGAAGAGGAATAGGAAAACTTACCTTAGCAATAGGCTATGTAATGGAAAGGAACCTCAGCTTATGGACTTTTCAGTTTTGCTGTGGCTGTCCTGAAATTAAAGCTCTGTCAAACGTCTCAAAAGGATGTCACTTTACTCTTGCTATCAACAGGCATTTTCTTAACCTTGTTGCCTTATTTATAAAGTTAGTGAATATTCAATTTTCAAAGCACCTCTAGAATTACATTGATTTTGCTGCATTAGTCATCAGGTCTGTATTTTTCTGTCCCAGGATCAGCTCTGTGAAAAGACTTGATACTGACTTTCCAAGAACATAAAACTACAAAATGTTTTTTTTCTTAAATAACTTAGTTGAACCCAACTTACATGGTGTGGTGGCAGGCTGTCTAATACTATGTTCATGCAGCATTCATACAGCAATAACCGCAATTTCAGCGTTCATTATAGTCATTTGACATTGCCTGTACTGTAAGCTGTGCTATATTTTTGCTCTGTGTTTGTCTCTAAGTTCCATCATACCACATGTTAAAACTGAAGTAATCAATTTTTTTTTTGCTGTAGTACACGGCAGAACTATGAATTACTATGGTAATTCAGATTATACAGTTCATCTGAAACTGAGTGCTAAATTAACAGTGGTGACTGAGCAACTTTTATGTCAATTTTTTCCTATTTTCCAGCCTGCATTTTTGTTCCTTAGATTGTGCATATGGGACACTAGCAAAATTCCAAGCCAAGGAGATAATAGTGTAATTTTAAAGTGTAGGTGTAATGGTCCCCATGCACATTTCTGCAGTCGACCACTGTGTTGTGATTTATCTAAATGGCTCCATTCTATACTGCACTACAGTTATCAGATGTTTGCCACAACATCTGTCATCTTTGCCTTGAAAAATGTGTGCATGACTGAGAAAAATTACTGTCCTTAATCTGTTTTTTAGTTAGCTGAAATCTTAGATGCCTGTAATAATTAGTTTATAGACATGGAGTTCTTATACAAACATGTATTTTATGTGCACACAAAGTAGTTATGTGAAGCTGGCAGTTTTGAACTGATATGAACTGCTAGGTTCAAATGTGGAAAGTAGTTTTATTTTTTTTCTACATACTGCTGGAAAAAAAACCCCAAATCCTGTATTTTTATATTCCATGAGTCACTAGATGTCACAATTCCACATAATTCACCACTTTGACATAAAAATTGTGCATATGCAATGTACAGACTAATGCATAAATTTTACATCCTCTATAATGTGAAATTTTCCAGTTGGGACAGCTACAGCAGGAAATGGGGAAAGTTTAAGTACATTCAGAAGAAATTTATGGAAATTATGATGGCCCTGCATTGAGATCAGTTCCTCCATAGCTGAGAAAGGCTGTAGTAATTGTGGTGCTTGAGAAATCTTAACCAGCACCACTACAGAAAAAAACATGTAGATGTGCAAGGAAAAAGAGCCTCCATAAAAAGACTTTTCTACCTATTACTGGTATTTTTCATTTGTGGCTGGACTTCATTGTTGTGGCTGTGTTATTCTGTTTCTAGTTTATCTTAAGCAGTTTGTCATATTACAGGCTTTTTCCATTTTTAGAAACTTCTTTCTTTGTTCAAGTTACAGCTCTGTTAGTATAGCGTAACTGATCCAGTGAGGTAAAGAGTTGGAATGCATAATGTTTATTGTTGAAGTGCTTTGGTAAGGACTGAAATTTTTTTTTCAAGTGGGAACAAGAAACAAAATATTTCTGCTAAAATAAGCAAAATGTAAGGTAAATAGCAGTAGTCTTTTGATGAGAAATGGAATTTCCATCAACATGAATTTCATGCTCTCATTCACAGGGTTTTCAGATCCTTAACAAATGACCAGTAGTCCTACTTTGTTCACTTTATTATGTTTTCATATGTTAGTTAAGTTACCTGTCTAGGGTGGATGAAGGCTTTTTTACTCTTCTTAAACATCACTTTTAAGGTTTGCTTTTTTTTTTCAAAATCTGACAGTCTACATCCTACACCAGACAACTGTAAAATAACTTAGTGCGATTATATATTGTGTTCTTTTGTGGCTGCATTGGGGATAGAACTCAACATATTTCACTGCATTACTTGTAAAGAATCATTTTGAGTATAAGCACTATATTCTGTAATGTTTAATATTAATGTAATGACAGGTGCATTATTGAAGATGCAACTTACTGAGGAGGCAGAAACTTCTATTGGTTAATGTTACCCTTACTCTGTTTGTTGCACTGAATTTCAAGAGTGTAATTTGTAAATCAAGTTTGCTTGTGTGTAATCAGATTTTATTTTCATTGTGATGCTTATGTAATTAAATTACCTGGATATATGTCTGGTAATGATTCCATAAGCATGGTCAATATGTTGTTATGTTTAGCACTACAGAATTAATGTTAAGAACAAGCGAAGCTTCTTGCAAAGAAAAAGAGTAAACAGAAGCACCTTACTGGGAGAACGTGTTGCATGATTTCAGTGCTACTGAAGCTGACAGACAGTAGGTCATCCTAAACTTAACTGCAAATTGCTCTTTGGTGTAATAAGCACATTGACATACTACTATCACACCTTGAAAAAGTACAGTAATGGCTATTTTTAACCTATAAATATACTGTAATGTAAAATTTTCCTACAAAATGAATTTATATTTAATTGCTACCTAATACATAAATACTTAAAATTAGAATTTTTAGGAGGGTCAAGGGTGGGTGGGCACGCCAGTGTATTTTTGGGAGAGGCTGTTGTATATACAGTTCTTTGCACTTCCCATTCAGTTTGATGATTGTTCCAAAATTCCCAGCTCCGACTGTGCTGAATCTGCAACCTGACATTTATGTATTTTTATTGTGATTCAGGTCTTCTATAGTCCATGGCCCAGTGCTTCAGAATTCATCAGAAAAAAGTCATTTTTCCAATGTGAATGCTCTGATGGACCTCTAATATGGCAAATGACCAAGCAATGAAATTTTACTCCACTGAGTTTCTAATATTAGTATAGAGTATTATTTAAGGCTGTGGTATATTAGCCAGTAGTGTGCCCATTTGGAACAAGTGAACAGGATTATGGCTGTTTTGGTGAATATAGTCCAAACTCTGTGGAGGTTTTATTCCACAGATTGCCACCTATTCAGTAATTAGTTTGCCATGGACTGGCTTGATTTTCACATTTAGAAACATATTTTTGATTTCGGAGTTGGGAAATGGGGATTAGGAACATTCAGCATCTCCCAGTGTGTTATCGTGGTTGCTTATATGTTTTGAATTTCATCTTAAATATATACAAATACATCATGATAAGATGAAAGCTTAAGAAATACAAATGGCTGCAGGTTGGCTTGCATGAATGAAGTCAGTGAAATTTAATGAAACTAATTTCTTTGTTAAGACTGTTGAATAAATAAACAAAAGAAAATCAATTTGCCATTCACTAGCTTCGTGCAATATAATCAGTAGACTCAAACACTACTAGCACATTGTGCTTGGCTTTGAGAAGGGTCTTTGACTCCATTATATTCAAAAGGACATATTAAATGCATATTTTACTGTAAACAACTCTGCAAATTTACTATACCTAAAAATGCTCAATGTTACAAAGTATTAAGCACAAGTATGTTTATAAAAAAGGTAAAAACCTAAACAAACATTTCTAGCAATACCTAAAAACTGAAAATAGTTGTAACTGTCTGCCTTTTGCTCATTTTTCTTTAGTGCAGTTTTTCTGCAATGCAAGTTTATTGCTGTGTATTTCATGTTTTTGATTATCATGACTCAGAAATTTAAACCTGTACATGAAGTACTGCAGTCACCTTCTTGTACATGCAATGTAACATCATACTCACAGTTTTGGTGCTTTAAAATGATTCCTTTTTTCTTTATTAAAGGATATTTATTTGACCACTGTCTGCTTTTGAGTATTTAACAACATAAAAAATACTTTTAGTACAGTTTGGTTCCCACAAAAAAAAAAATATAAAAAAATCTAGTTCATTTAGGTTTCCATTGTTACTCAGCTCTTCAAGCTGTCTTGCCATTGTTTAATGGCAGATGGTTGTGCCTAAGCTATGTTGCTGCAGGGAATAATTACATTTAGGTAGCATCTTTGTAAATTAAGTCACATAAACAGTGTGCTTAAATACAAATCACACTCACTTTCCATCTCTTAACTAAAAGACAAATACACCCTTATGATAAAAGGAATAAAAAACCCAAGAATACTAGGAGCTTACCTCCCGTATTATTATTCTGCCCTTTTAGAATAGATAGTAGCTAGATAGTTACGTGGAGAGACCAAGCCTCCACCTGCAATCACTTTGGAAAAGTTCAAGTCAAAACCAGTCAAATTCTCTGCTAATTACTTTTTGGTATATGAACAATACAATAATTCAAAAGCAAACTAGATTGTACATGAAGAACTTGGATATTTTAAAAGTACGGTATCAGTGGTTTGAAGAGTTTAACTTTTTTTCCTGGGGGAGTGGAAATATCCCAAAATAGGTGACCCATGTCCTAGGCTAGAGTTCCCAGCTGTTTGGTTTTTTTCCTGTAACCATTTTGTGCTATTATTTAGCTAGACATAAATCTTCAAAGAGACACGTTTCTGTTTTCTGTCTTTTTCCTTTCTCTTCTCTGTTTCTGGTACAAGAACTACAGTGAAGACAGGTTCTATGCTTAGCTGGTCCCAATGTCTTAACCAAAATCCAAGGCCTATCTGGCTCAGATTTTCTTGTGTTGTTTTTCACTTCTGATGATAATGGCACATGCTGTTAATTTGGGGTTGTGGCAGAACATGTAGAACAAGTACGAAGTGTGTTTTTATTTTGTCATCACTGGCTTTTCTTATGAAAGAAGAGGGTTGTATTTGTAGCCAAGGACTGTTTTTAATGCTCCCACCATGCCCTCGGCAGTGCACGTGACCCCGGTGTGGATGCCTTCACACATTCTGCTCTGGAGGACAAACTATTTAAGAATATTTGCGCAACACAGGAGCGAGGGGTAGAATTTGTTTTTTCTTCTTCTTCTTGTTCATTCTTGTTCATTACATATCAGATGTAAAGGAAAAGCACATTGTAAGTAAATGTTCACTGGGCCACAGTCCTCACACTTGTAGAAATAAACCACCACCTCTTTCTCATAGAAACCATTGGTATAGGTAGGGTTTTTTTCTCTTGCACTGCTTAATACTCAGCAGAGGAGAGAGGGAGAAGGGAGAGAAGTAAAATGGAAAGTGTGTTTGTCAGCTCTCTTTTTCCAAAACATATCAACTGCTCCTTTTCTCAGCAGTTCTTACTGCTGCTTCCCATCCTAAGCAGAAGCCAATTTCACAGGCTTTATTCTTCCTTCTCTAGAAGGGAGCTTACGTCAGTCCTGGACTTCTGCAGTATCTCTGAATCACCAAACCACCAGCATATCACTGTCACCACCAAAGCCTGAGCTTTATGCTCATGTCACAGATCACTTACCTAGTTCTAGTGCTACAGAATTTTGACACTGTGTTTTTACCTTTTAGGAGGGAGGGATGTAGTTAACCTAACAATAAAATAGCCTCTGTAAACTTTAGATGTACCATGTCAGCCAGTTAACTGTTAAGAGCAGCACTTTGGTGACACAAACTGCACTACAGTAGAAAATTATGCCACAGGTTTTACCAGGAAGCTATAGCAGCATTGCTACATAACCTGCCTTGCTCACAGAACTGCTCAAAGTTTCTATCCAACTCCATCCTGCAGAATTGCAGACCTGACCTGAAGACAAGAGCAATGTCTTCTTGCCTTTTCATCCTTTGCACTGAGACTCTTCAGTCTCTCTTACTTCCTCTAAACTTCATGCAAATCTTCACCACTCTAGTGCTGACTGTCCAGACTTTCATCAGCACATCTCCCTTGAAAGGTTGCTTCAACAGTAAGGGCTGGTGAATAAAAACAGACAGAGATTCGTATCTGTGCTGTTACAGCTGCTGCCTGACTGCATTAGTGCTGGCATTCACTCTCTTTTCATTAATCAACTAAAACCCTGGGGAAAAAAACCCCAAAATTACATGCAAGATCACACCCTGTATCTGCTGTCTTATCCTTTTGTTCCTGTTGCATTTGTGTGCTGTCTGTGGGATGTTTGTTAGAGATGCTTGTGCCATACACAAATTACTTCTATTACATTCCTTTCACTCCTCACTGTGGAAGATGGCAGGCTTGATTTCTCTGAGACATTTCACTATGCCCCATATTGCTTGTACAAGGTCAAGCACATTCATGGTCTTTGAAACAAAATTCACTGTTTACTTCATTCTTTTATCCTAAACAGCTTCTCTAATTTGCATCACAATCCCTCTGTTTATTACTGTTTAAAAGTAACAGGAATGAAGAATCATGCAATTAGTACAAAGCATTTGTGCTAGCTATACTTTTTCTTCCTCAGTACTTTATTTTAATCCCATTAAATTCCAGTAGGAATGTAACTGAGCTCTTGGCATACAAAATCATCAATGCATGCTGAAACCTCCATGCATGTCAACTGCACAATTTAAACAACACAACAGATGTTTTAGGAATCAACTTCATATGAAGCATCATAAGGTGATGGCCTTTTCCCTCACACAGACGCTCACTTGCTGTGATTAAAATGACTGTTGGAGTGGACAGAGTCCTGCAAAAACGCTCTGACGAAGCTGTTGCATGCTGCTCTTGGTTTCTAATGATGTGTTACCAAAAAAACCCCAAATCCTAGAAGTCTTA
>WTSP01009299.1:0-10261 GCA_025331215.1 Actenoides lindsayi | reverse complement strand
TCTCGTAACTCTGTTAGTTCAAATATTTTTCCATCAAGAATTTCTAAAAGTGTCTTCAAGTTATTGCGAAAAGCTTCTTGCTCATTCTGACTTTTCTCCAGACGTTGCTCTAGATCAGACAGCTGGCCTTCCAGGTCTTTGTTTCGAATTTCTACTTCCTTCAGAGAAAATACATAACATGTTAATGTGTTGTCTGCAAACAGCAAGCAGTCTAACCTCCCGCTGGTATTTGTGTGCTATTTTTGTCAAGTGCTTTTTAAATCAATTTGTGACCCCTTACAGTTTCCACTACACCAAAACCAGAACCCAAATTGTTATTACAAATGTGTATGTGCTACCACTTCCTCCATTTTTTTCAGCAATTCATCCAAAGAACAGAAACTTCTGGAGAGGGATAAAATTTAGTCAGTGAACAATGGATGTGATACACTTATTCAGGTAAGTTATAGCTTCTACCATTCGGAAATGTGCCACCTACTGAAAACGCTTCTCAAAGTTCAAGTACTCCCTGATTTAGACTACGTGAATTGCTCAAGGACAAAATCCCCGTTAAATGCTCTCATACAGAAACCCCACCAGAATACTGCTTTATGGATGGAGGAGTACTACCTTACTCCTGTCTCACATTATAGGCTTTTTCACCCTGAAATTTAATACAGAAACATAAACTAGCAAGGTATCATAAACCTGATGTCAAGGTGACAGTTACAGGTTTAAACCAGCAAGTGTGAGCTTGAATGCTGCTGTCTTGCTGCACAGTGCCTTGGACCACCCACCCACAAGCCCCAGAGCAGGGCAGCTGTGAGAGCAGGGAAAGCACATGGGCCACCAGATCCCTGTGAACAAGCTGTTCCCATGCAGCAGGTGGAAAGACCTAGCGACAGCATGTTACACGCACCTGAGGGGATCTGACCCTGAGCAAGCTCAGCTCTCATTCACCAGGAAAAGAGGCCTCCTGGCATCAGCCTGTTGGGACCTCTCACAGCTCTGGCTTGTACCTGACAGGTGATGGAGGTCACGGCTGCTCGGCTTTCTGCAAACTGGGCACCCTCTCTTCTAACAAATTACTAAGGCAGCAGTCACGTGAGAAGGAACAGCATATTGTTATTTGTCCCCTTCACTGCACATCTCCTACGTTCATGCTAAATTTCACAATTTCAGTTATGAAAAACACTTTGAAAGGCAGCACAGGGACAGTGTATTTAGTACACCATACACCCCGTGCAGCCATTCTCTGGAAAAATCACTGCACAGTGATTCATATTTACACACATTAACATTGTTTCAACACTGTTTCCCTTTACAGCAGCTTTGTGTCACAAAGCATTAACAGGCCTACTCTGAGTTTTTAAAACAACTAGCTTCACACAGTCACAGGGAGGGACATTTGGCAGCAGTCACTGCTCCCAGCACAAGCGACTCCTCTCTTTCTGCCCTCCCACTCTCCCACTGTTTTTGTTACAATTCTTCTGTCTCTCTCAAAGCTAACACATATATCCATGTTTACATTGGAGAGATCTCCGCTAACCATGAGAAACAACCTGACCCATACAGAGTAACTATTAGGGCAGTGAAGAGTAACAGGTATGAACCAGCAGCCTTGTGTCAAAGTCCCTGCCCAAGTCACGTTTCCTCCTGTGAGGGGTCTGATGGCAGCATCAACCAGCTGCTGCATCGCTGCCTGGGGGAGGGCCAGGGTGATGTGGCCAGTGCTCTGTGTCAGCTCCCAGCCTTTGCAGTGTGGGAGAGCTCTGGGACCCCCAGCACTGGTGCAGCTGGGGAAGGCAGAGCCTCAGGAACCTGATCTCATAATTGCGGTTGCTTCTGCAGCCAAGTGCTACTTCCAAGCTGAACTGAAAACAACACCCTCACTTCTTGTTTGTAAATGGGCAAGTTAAAAATTACAGAGTTTTGGGCACTGGTCTTGAGCAGCACAGCTGAGAGCAGCAATTACCTCTTGTTGCCACGGCCAAGAAAAGAACTAGTTAAATCTGCTTAATACTGAACAATACAGTTGCAAAAGCACTACAGGACTCTAATTGAAAAGAGTGTTTGTAGAAACAATATAAATGGAAATACATACATGCTTATGTAGTGATTAGCTACTCCATAGCTGCTATGAACCAACAAGCTGACTAATTATAATCCAGCCATACCCTCTGAAAGCTCTCCTGCATCAAACCTACATCTGCCCTACAAACTGAGTACTGACAAGTACTGCCTGGTGTAGTGAGTGACTGCATGGGTTCAAGTCTATCTGAGTGACTGCAGGAAAGGACAAAAAGGGAAATTCAAGGTCCTCTCAGCTCTGCAGGAATGATACAGTTCTTTCTTTAGCTCCCACAAAACTGACTGCTGTTTTTCCATGTTTGCTCACACATTCTGCTTCTCCTGTCACTGCTCCTCTTCTGCTCACCAAATGTGTGTGCTCTAGGAAGTCTCCTTGCCACTGCTCTTACCCCAGAGATAATAAATCTCTATGAGGAGGCAAGTTAGTGGTGAAAGGGATCACTTTGGAATAGATCTATGGATACATACATGGTTTTCTGTCATGATACCTGGGCCTGAAGAGCACCCCATTAGCCTGTATGCAGCACAGAAGGTCATGTTTCAATCCCTCTTCAGATGCTCTTAAACTGAGGAACTGTTCTGCTGTGAGTTGTTAGGGTGGGAACACTCAGGTGAAACTGAAAACTTTGTTAGATGGAGTAAATTCCACACATATTCGTCAAAAGGCTGACTCTGTTGCTAGTCATTGCCCTGTTTCTCTTCAAATCTGAAAAGTTCACTTCTTTTTTTTTTTTTTTTAAACTTCCAGCTTGCATATTTTTTTACATTCCATTCCTGATGCATCTTCTGTAATCCATATACATTTAGCTTCCCAAACTTTTCCTCAGATATACTTTCTCCCACACTTCCTCATGTTTTATTTTCCCTAACTTATGCTTAATATATTTAATGATGTATGGTGTGAAGTAGAACTAACTGAAATATGCCAGGAGCTGTTGCTTTTAATTTCTGGAAAGTGCTTCTTCCCAAATTTGCATTTAATCCTTACACGTATATACCCTAGATTAGTATTAATGATTTTTGCAGTACTATTGCATTACAAGTTCATGTCCAGCTCATGTGCAATTTCCTGTTACAAAACATTCTATCTCAAAACTGTTGCTTCTTTATTGAAAGAAGTGGACAAGTTTTCATGTAATAAAATCTATTCCCCTAGTTGTGTCACTTTATTTGCTATTAATCTCATTCAACAACAAACTTACTCTTCTGATACATTCAGGCCCTTTACAAGGTGGGTTTTTTATGCTGGTTTTTTCAAGCTCTTCTTTACAGCAGACACAATCATGTCTCATACAATGTTTTCTTTTATAAAATAAATAAATTATTAACAAGTTATGTTTGTTGTTTGCACTGTAATAATCTTCTGTGGAGTTCAGTGCAAGGATTCAAATCAAATATCCAAACCATAAAAACCAGTTATATTTAGGAATCAGCCATAGTAATAAAGATAACCTTCCTAACTTACTGTGAGAGTCACACTCATTGATATGCCTTCTCTACATCGCTAATGAAATTACTAAGTAATAAGGGCCCCAATACTTACCCTTCATTGGAATTGGCCAATTATGGATTTCTAAATTATTCCCTGATAGGAGTGTGTCAGAAATGCAAGATACCTTGAAATGGTAATTGCTTTGTATAGCACTTCTCACACAGGCTATATTCTAAAATACTTTACAGTTGCATAATCCATTTGCAGGAACAAGAAGGAAAAAATAAAGCGAAAGAAAAAAGAGTGAGACGAACAGATACAGACCCTGAAGACAATCATCCTGCAAACAGATGATGAGTCAACTAAGTGGACAGATGTGCGAGGGTTAGTCTGGAGCTACAGAAGAAAACATCGTTTCACAGATGTCGCAGATGTACGGTGAAATGGCTCAGAGAAGGCCAATATAATCAAAACAGGATGATTATAGCAAGGAAAAGAATGAAGATCTTTAAAGTGGGCTGCATCAGGTCAGTAAAAAGCTTGAAGCTTAAGAAAGACAACTTTTAACTCAGATCCTAAATTTACTTGAATTGAACCATATAGAACTATTTTCAGAAATTCATTGCCTACAACATGACATATGAACATATATACCCACGATATCCATTTGGTTACTAAAGATACAAATACACCAAAAGGAAGCTACCGATTTTATAAGGTCAATTTTAATAAAATCTTAGCATTTTCTAATGTTTCATCTCATACCAGTCTCTTTGTGGATGCTTGCTAAGGATAGCTAATTCCCAGCTCACCAGCACTTGCCATAGGACTGTACACTGAAATTATTGCATATGCTACTGCTAGAACAATTTCCAACTTTCATTATAATCTCCCTTTTGAGTGTTTCAGATAAGCAACTTTCCACCTGAAAACTTCCATTTTTAGCCTAAAGGCAGCAAAAATTTTTGGAATAGTGGAACAGGCAAGATGGGGTGTATTCAAAACCATCTTTAAAGACTGTTTAAAATAGTAGCGCTTTTTCCAAATAATTTGACTTAAGAACAGGGCAAAATGAAATAACCTACTTTGTTCTTACGTGGTTTATGTAGGTTTAAATGAGATTGAAGGCAGTTCCAATTAATGTAGTGCATATCCAAGAATACCTGCTTTATGGCTTTTAAGCTGTGTCTGGTCTGATGGTGCTTGCTTTCAGTGTGGTTTTAGGTCGAGCCACAGGTCAGTGAGGAAACACATGCCTGAGTTTTCAGTCCTATCAAAACTCTGAAGTCTGAATTCAGAGTTTAACCCACCTAAGCTTTGAGTCAGGCTTGTTCAGAAGACAGGTTTCACAAGGGAGGTGTGTATATGCTGGATGGTCAGCTCAGCAACAGACACAGACAGAAGCTCGGACATAGCAAGGGAGCACACTGATGTATCTGGCTTTACACATAGTAAAGCAACAACCCAGAAAAAAACCCAATAAAAACACTATTCTGAATAATTCCAAGAAAATGTCCAAGTGCATTTTTGAAGTCTGTACTACACAAGAGTGCTTTCTAATGGCATGTTTAAAAGCTGAATACAAACTCATCCTAACGTGATAACGTGCAGCCTGACAGTTTCAGTGGCACATGAGACCTATGGGGAAGACACTGTAGTGAAAATGAGACCAGAACTGCCCAGGACATGTGTTGATGAAGGACATCTGCAAGCTCTGTGGACTTGTAAATGAAATTTGGGTCTGTTCCCTCGGGTAAAAACTTGCAGGAGGTGGAAATTTTGATACAAATTCCTAAGCATCATCCCAACCCACCACTTTGCAACGCAGTCTAACTTACGTATTTATCTGGCACTTCCAATGAATATAGCACAAGCAGCTGCTGTGAACTGCTCACTTGACAATCATTTTTCCCTTCTCTCTACGTTAGGATGATGGACTATAGCTCACCTGTAACTTCTGGGTCAGAGAATCCCTCTGTGCCTGGAGCTCTCTGGCATTGTCGATTTCTTGTTTTAATCCTTCTATTTCCTAAGGGAGAAGAAACAACCTTTGGCTTGTCCTCAGTGCAGGTAAGCTGGCTACTGCTTCTTCCCCTGAGGAAGCCATTGCAATGATACCAGAACTGGCAGTTGGCTACTGCCCGTCCCAGCACATGAAGTTTAAGTCTCAGTATTCCTGAATTACAGTCCCAAAAGAGCAATTCCATTGTGAATACACAACAAATCAGGAGCATTTTCTTTTATAAAAGTCCAAGTTTTCCTCTTCCCCACAAAAGATCTGAAATAATTTTTTCATGGAAAATTAAGGGTCCTTGTAATTAAAGAAACAATTTTATGCTTTAAATTCTATCAGAATCTATCCTTTTTCATTTTTTTCAAGAGAAAAATCCAATCATCTGTAATCATCTTATTTATTTCACTAACAGCAGGGCTGAGCATCAAAAAAATTGCTTGCTTTGACCATTATTTCTGTAAAAAGAGCAGTCTAAAAGAAATGGTATCTTTAATTTAGGAAGAAGTAATAAGGTATGAAAGTAAAAAATATAGATAAAATAATGGAAGAGAAACCTTTTCTTAGCTTACTTTCGGAACACAAGAATAGAAACGGTTAATGAAACTAAGAGGTATCAAACTTAAAATTATTAAGCACTTTTCCCTGGAAGGGCATATTGACCTCCCAGAACTCCTTTCAGAAAAGTCTCTTTGCAGCCAACAGCTCAGACTAATTCAAAAGTGAATGGGCACCAAAATGGGAAACATTACCAACCTGAGGCTAATCTCCTAAGTATGAGGGAATTTGGAAAAGGCTTTGTTCCATTTTGGGAGGATAATTTATAACTACTGTGCCTCTCCTGCATTTTCCTTGAAAAACACCTTAACAACTGCCACACTGAAGGGAAGACCCTGCAAGACACACTGCCCCTCTAAACACTCACACCAGTGCCCAGTGTGTCTCTCAGGCAGGGCTCAAGAGGTCTGGGCTTACACAGGGCAAATAATCCTTCATATGCAGCTCCTTCCACCTCCTTTTTCCCATCTATAAAGGAGTGAGTCTCAACTCAGTGCAGTGGCACAAATCTGCTTTCCTCTAGGACCTGTGCCACTGCAGGTGTTACTCCATTTGCTTTTATTTTCTTGCTGCTGGTCCAGCCCAAAGCAGATGGCACAATAAATGTCATCAAGTTTCAGGCTGTGGGCTTGGCATGTGCTTAAGGTAAGGACTGATCTTAGGGGACACAGAGGTCAGCTTTATTAACATAGCCTGAAAAACAGGTTGGCTTGAAAAAGGCATTGATCCACCACTTGTTCCAAGCCCTACTCTACAGAAAAAGAAAAGGAAGCTTACAACAGCTTCCCTTCTTAGTAAAATTGGACTGCATCAGTGTAATGACTGCTCTGTGGAAACCACTTAAACCTTTTGCAAACAAAGATACTTGGTATAAGCAAACAGGAAAACACGGTACTTTTCTTGTTCAGATACCCAGCTCTATATTGGACTCATGTAATTATATACACAGATAAATAATAATAATTTCAAAGTAGCTGAAAAAAATTAATATGCAACATCTATAGGAAATAATACAGTATTTACCAGCCATCATAAGCTTAATAGTGAAAGCCTTTAGAAACAATGTAACAGAAAAGCCAAGAATAAATGTTAGCAAATACCTCTTCTTTTTTCTTCAGTGTAGACTCTAACTCCTGTATTGTCTGGTTTAATTCTGTTTTGTGTGTGTGGACTGCATTGGCTTGACTGCTCACACACTCTAGCTCAGTCACCTGTTAAAATAAGTAGAAGCAACACATACAGAATTTATTTCAACAAATTCAAATTCAAGGCACTATTACTTCTTTGCATCAATAGCTGCATTTGAAAGATAGCCTTAGTTCTGGGTGACTTGTGTTTATTAAAGTGTTGAAGGTGTTCTTATGAGTTTAGGATAAAATTCCTTAACAAATCATTTAGCATAAAATGGTTGCTATGACTTCTCGGAAACCATAAATTTAATAAGTTGCAGGATGAAAAGAACATTACTTAAAACTTCTATTTAATAATTATTGAAAATTTTATGAAAGAAGTTGAATTACCATTTCAGAAACAGTAATGGCTAGACAATTAAACACAGACTTGTCTAATTACCATTTCACAGCCTCAATTTCTGACTTGGCATCAACAGTGTAATACCAGACACTCAGCCACCAATGTACAGCTTCTAGATCTCATCTCTCAGTCACAAAGCCCAAAACTAATGGCACAATTTGGATTTGCATAGTTCCTCTCTATTAGCAGACAACAAACACCCTCCATTTGCCCTTGGGTAAGTTGAGATACATGCTCTTTTTATTTTAATTTTTAATGGAAGAGATGTTAATATCTTGACTTTCACAGATAAACACTTGTGAAAAAAAAGATTCTGCACTGAAGAAATAAAATCTATGCAATGAGAGTTGATGCAGAAAAGTCTTTGTTCATGTACCTCTCAAATTACAGGTCAAAATATTAGGGAACTCTCACACTGTGCGTCTTGTGTGGATGTGTGCACTAAACCCTTTTGGTTTAATAACACACTGTTAAAATATTAAAAATACTATTTAAAACCTAGTAACTCATTTGTTGTTTACTTTTCTAGAAGATATGAACTTGTCAATCTTAGCATAGAGTCTTCAGCAGAACTGTACCATCTACCCACAATAACTAACTGGTCCAAAAAACTCCTTTGAATGAAGTGCTACCCAAGTCTGGAATGAAAACCAGGTCTACATTTAACTTTCTTGGTGAAGTAGCCCCTAGACAGAGGGCAGGCATTCTCTGGGACAATTTTATTTCTTAGATAAAAGAACATCTCAAAGAATTAGTGCTCTCCAGCACTAATGGTCTAGGCTAGTTAGATGTGATGCCAGTAATTTCAGACAAAACTATTTGTAGGCTTGAAAGGTAGATTACCAAGTGGAGAGAGAAGTCAAAGGAAAGACAAGACAAAATACTAGAAAATTAAAACAAAATCCATATCAAATTCTCCCTTCTGAGTCATGGGGCATGAACTTCCCCCATGTAATAGCCACAACAAGTCTAGTTTCTTCTACTAGAAAACTGTGATTACACATATTTGCACATCAGGTTCTAAACTGATAGAACTGAGATTACAGCAAATTCTTGAGAGGTGTAAGGTGAATGAGGGATGAGAATATAGCCTGGTAGCATAACACCCCACACCCCACTCCAAAGAGATATCTTATTTGCTGTAATTGTCCCAGCAGAAATTATCAGTGCTCATGGGAAAAGGTAATAGCAGGTTGCTCAATTTTATATGCCACCGAACATTACAACTGAAGTCTTAGATAATTTTCTCAATTTGCTTCAATTACACAAAAAATATATCTATTTAGATTCCTTGTGACTGCTACCGATTGTGCCTGTTACAGTATTCATCACTGCAATTACACAAACACAAACAAGCAGAACTGGAACACACTGACTGGGATAAACCTATGTCTACACAGTGTCTGAACTAACATCTAGATACAGCAAGAATCACAGAGGCACAGAGTAATTTAGGCTGTAATGGGACCCTGGTGGTCACCTGGTTGAGGACTCCTGCCTTTCTGCTGACCTCAGTCTTGAATTGGAGGTGGAAGTCTCTGTGAATCCAGGGCTAGGGTTGTTAGGGGAACGCAGGGTCATGCCCTCTCACACCCACTGTGAAACAATGGAATGTTGTGTGGTAAACTCCAGGAAGGTCCATCTATTTTTAAAGTGTTGCACTCAGCAATACCCACTGGCTCTTACCAAGCACTGACACAGTGAACATTTACACAAAGTGTAAGAGCCTCAACTGGAGAGACAGAAGAAAACCCAGTCTCCAAACCACCTCTGTCCTAGTACCTAGTGTCTTTGAAGCAAGTGTGCATCCTGTGACCCACAGTGCTCTCCACGTGATCTCCTCTGGGCTGGTACACACAGAGAGGATGCATGTATTGGTGCATGCCTGGAATCCAAGGAGGCTGGTGGATTGAACTGCAGTGGATGAAGTGCTACAGCTCTCAGCTGTGTGTATTGTCACTGGCTGAAAATACCTCCTGGAGGAGCCAGATGCATGGCTCACATGAATGCTCCTCAGTGCATTCTGGTCCATACTAACTCAAGACACCTAATGGAAAACTATGATACAGTCACCACCATGGAAATGTGGTGGGATGGCTCACACAATTGTAGTGCTGCAATTGATGCCTACCAACTTTTCAAAAGAGATAGGCAAGGCAAGAGAGGTGGTGGCGTGGCCCTCTATGTTAGGGAGAGATGTGAATGCCTAGAAATTAATGATGGTGATGACAGGGTTGAGAGCTTACATGTTAGAATCAAGGGAAAGGCCAATAAGACAGACATCATTGTGGGAGTCTGCTACAGACCACTCAACCAGGATGAAGAGGTGGATAAGATATTTTATAGACAGTTAGGTGAGGCCTCACAGTCTCTACCCCTAGTTCTCATGGGTCACTTCAACTTCCCAGACATCTGCTGGAAATATAATACAGCAGAGAGGGAACAGTCCTGGAAGTTCCTGGATTGTGTGGGAGATAACTTCCTGACACAGACGGTGAGGAAGCCAACAAGGGGAAGCACAGTCCTGGACCTGCTGCTTGTTAACAGAGAAGGTCTTGTGGGGGGTGTAATGGTTGGAGGCCATCTTGGGCAAAGTGATAATGAAATGATAGAGTTTTCAATTCTTGGTGCAGCAAGGAGGGGGGCCCGCAGAAGTG
>WTSP01009298.1:0-101817 GCA_025331215.1 Actenoides lindsayi | reverse complement strand
TTATCCCGGCTGTGGCCCCTCCCACCTGCAGCCCCTCCCAGCTGCTTGGGGCCAGCAGCTGCTGGTGATAATGAACCAGTGAGCCCTAACTGAACCCAGGATGTGACTGAACGAGGGTATATATAAATTAGTTATAAGGAAGAAGTTTTTTACAATGCCAGTGATGAAACACTGGAATGGGTTCCCTAGAGAGGTGGTTGACACCCCATCTCTGGAAACATTGCAGATCAGGTTGGATGGGGCTCTGGGCAACCTGTTCTAGTTGAAGATGTCCCTGCAGGAGGATTGGATTAGATTTGATGGTCTTAAAGGTGCCTTTCAACCCAAACTGTTCTATGATTCTGTGATCAGGGACATGGTGAAATTTGGAACTTGAAAAAGAGGATTTTTTGGCCAGGCCTTCTGCCTGTGAAAGCAGACCACAGCTGTGATGGAATATCACACATCCCTGTGCAGTACTCACATGAACCACCTTCATTCTTACACAGATTTAGTTGTGCTGTTGTCCTTTTGCTGACCTCTGTGTGTATCTGCTGGGAAGTAGTCTGAGCCTTCAGCCTGTTTCTATAAGTCAGCTAGGGACAAAATTCCTCCAGTGGTGCTGGACTAAGTGAACCCAGCAGTGCAAGCAACAGTGGTGGTCCCCCAGCATCCACTGCCAAGCAGAATGCAAAAGGGAAGAGAGCTGAGCCCATCAAGCTGGTAGCCCAACATCTCTGTGCAGCTTGTGAACACCAGGGAGTATGACAACCACTGTTAGGTCCCATTCTTCCTTTAGCTTACTAGGGATCACAGAGAGGACCTTCATTCCTCTTCTTTTCTCCAGACCTCCCTCCATTTGGATCCGAACTGAGCTGTTAAGATCACCTATCTGGTTAAGAAAAATAGTTGTTTCTCTGGCTAGGAAATCACTGCGTATTTGGCCCATTTTTTTAGAAAAAGCTCGGTTTACTTCATAAACTCAGGGATAGAAACAGGCAACTGTTCTTCATTCTGACCAAATTTTACTGCTACAGGCATGCAGTGTGTGTCATTGATTAATAAAGTGTATTTTGTACCTAGCCGTCTTGCATTTTGGATAGAGAATTTAAAACGATCACCCAAGAAATGCCTATCTCCAGCAGGTGTCAGTGGAGGCTACCGAATGGAGTAACTCCACCAAAACCAGGATCTATTTCCCTCTCACAAGGTGCTTCCTGACCAGGGGAGAGAGTGAATGCTCCACTCTACAAAGAAATGGTATTGTAAGAAAGACAGGTTACTTTATTGTTTTGCCTTGCTTGAAGTAGAGCTCAAAAATTTTCAAATAAATGGAATGCTGTGACTGTCCGAAAGGGACAGTAATGAAGTGGGTGTTAATTCTTTTATTGAAGGGACAGTAGACATATTTGAAAAGTTTTAATTAGTGACCCACTTCACTCATATTTCCAGAGGGTGTTAAGGGTCTGTGACTGTACTCACTGCAGCTGTGCTTTACCCTGTACAGCACAAACACACAAAAGGGCAGAGAAAAAGTCACTCAGTAGCTTAAATCCTGACGTTCCCTGACATTTGAGTGCTTTAGATATACCCAATGGACACTCTAGAGACATGCCAGTATGATGTCTACCTACCTGATGCCCTGCATGTCAAAGGCAGGGGATTATTGCTTCCCCTGGACTCAGTCTCTGGTTCCCACCAGTTGCTAGCTGCTGTTTCCACAGCCACCACTGACCCGTGAGCAGCAGTGCCACTGGCTGCTCACATCACACCTTTCTCCCTGACATCTTCTTGATTCCTGGTGGCTGCTTGTAATGTTGGGTGGTCCAAGAGACATGTTCCTTGAGCCAGCAAGGACTGGACTCAAGGTGCATACAGCTGTGGCTTGTGCTTTGCTGCACAAACTGATGCCGTTAATTTGGCTGGTGCTGAAAACCAGTTGGGATACAAGGGTCCATGCGTGACCGTTCCCTCTCAAGCTTCTATGAATACAACTGCACAAATACACATTTTAAAATGGGACTACAATGAAGGTGGATTAAGGTCAGAGTGGTCTTCTCTGCTTTGTCTCTCACTAGAGTACTGACAAAGACCTAATAAAATCAGAACTACCAAGATAGATGTGCTGCCATACCCAGAGAGCTTGTGGGAGGACTGGGAAAAAGGAGTTATCTATATATATATATATATATGATCACTACTGCACTAAGATGCTTCCTTTTTATTAATTTTTTTTTTTTTAGTGGGTCTCAAAGCAAATAATGAGGGGTTTTCAGTAAGGCTCTTAGCATTTCCCTTATTCTCCTTGAGCACACATGCAGAGTACCGTTAATTGACTTTCAGTGGCTGAAATGTCCCTGCACAATTTCAGGCAGCCTGTGCTGAAAGCAGGAGCAGTTGAAATCTTACAAAAGGCAGGGTCCATTCTCATCAAAACACAAACCTTTCAAAAGCTGTTGTGGTTTACTGGTGACATAGAGTGGCAGCATAACATTGCAGAGGTTTCAGAAAACACTATTGTGCAGTATAACTTCTTCATTATCAAGAAAATCTGAGCAACCTGCTCTAGTTACAGATGTCCCTGCTCACTGCAGGGGGGTTGGACCCGATGACCTGTAAAAGTCCCTTCCAACCCAAACCATTCTATGACTCTATGATTCTATAATACTCACAAGACAAGAATACTTATGTGTGAAAATGGAAAAAATAGCATCTCTACCTCATGAAGGACCTTGTAACCTATCTGGGACTCTTGTGCTTGGCCTGAACTGTCACATGTGTACCCTGCGTGCTTGCAAAATCCCTACTGAGGGCTGCTGCGCAGGCATACACGTGCATAAGAACTCTAATGGGTTTAAGCTTTAGCAAAAATTAATATTTAGGACAACTTGTTGCAACATGTAAACATGTTTCCTTGGATATTTATTTCCACTAACACTTAAATGCATTACAGAGCTCTCAAGCACTCTTGGCCCTGCAAGGTATCTTCCAGTGAGGATTTTGCTGGCAGTCACCAAGGTCTCAGAGACAGGTATGTGCCAGTGTAGGTGGATTGAGAAGAAGGGCACATAGGAGGAAGTTTACAAAGTTGTTTGCAAGGTAATGGCAACTTTTTCTGTTTCGCAGTGAATAACAACTGAATAGCCTCATCATCTTGGTATTCTCTTGGTAACGAGTAATGTAGACTGTCCTTGAGCTCTGTGATGTTCTCTGAACCCTCAGTTGCCTGTGTGCATGCAGACACAATCACACACTACTAATACAGAATTTTCTGTTGAGATCCCCAAAATAATTAGAGCCTTCGGTGACCAAAAGCAATGACATTACGGAAATATCGAGCTCCTAGGCACCAGATTAGATTTGCACCAGATTCCAGCAGAGGCTGGGCTTCCGAATACTTTTTGAAGATTGTTGCCTGAATTCCACAGTACTGCTCTCTACAAAAAGTGCAAGCTGCTAGAAAGCATTAGCTGACTGAGTTAGAGTTGTCAGTTAATCACCCTTTTGAAAAAACAGGTAATTGAATACTCATTTGTCGTAGTAAGAGATGAGGAAATACCATCATTTTGCAAAGGACAAAAAGAGCTGCTCCAATTTCTATGCTAAGAACTTTCCGCAGTTTTTTTAAAGCATTTATTAAGAGACACCTCACTTGTTAAGAGCTACCCTTACTTGGGGAGAAACATTTAAAATGGCAGCAGTAGCATTTCTATGAGACAACTCAAATAACAGGTGCCACACAAGATAAACGCCTGGCGATTTGAAACCACTGTCGTGGTGTATTGCCCATGAAGATTTTATTAAAAGAAGTTCCTACCCCTTATCACTTGAAGATCATGATGCCTCAATGCTACTTCACAGGAACATTTTAACTTAGTTGAATATTAACAAGGGGTGAACCCACCTATCTTGTGTGAATAAAACATTTTGTGTGATGATTTATTAACAAGTTCATCAACACACATTTGCAAAGCTTTTCATGATCCTCTATCAATTAATCCATTCACCTATTCAGAAAAGCAAATTTATTAAAACATGCATCCATTATTGAATAACGACACTAAAAGTCTTTAAAGACACTTGGACTAATACACAAAATCATTTTCCATTAACATCAAGTATTGAAAATTAAAAAAACCCCACAACTTAATATCCATTATCTTAATTTACAATTCTCTAGCAAGAGAATCTCATGTTCATTTATTCCTAGATCTATAATTAAAAGCTCTGACATAAATTCCCAGCATCTTCATGTCTATTGTATTTTATTCATTAAGTTGCATCAGAATTCAGAGGAAGATGTTATAGATGATTCCTGATGTATTATGCATTATGTATTTTTTCTTGAAGTAGATTCAATTAGGGTTACTAAATTTATCTTTAAGAAAGATTCAATAAAGTATATAAGGAAATAATTTGGAGTTGGCCGTAAATAAGAACCATTCTTACTCTCACACAGGAAATTACTGAAATCTATTGCTGTCACTAGTTTCCATAAAACCGAGGAGATGGTCTGTTGGTGTTTTGCATCTAACATTGCCTCTGTATGTCCAGTGCCACCCTTTACTTTTAAAACAAGAAGACTTATTTGTTAAAAATGGCAATGTGCTTCTTCCAAAGTACTAGAGGTTTCTTATAGGCTCCTTTCCAGTGATATAATGTATGAGGTTTTGGGTGACAAATGTAGGGAGAGCAGCTGTGGGTTTGGCGACCAAGGGTCAGTCAGCCAAGGGCTGCTCTTTCTTCAGGAGGGTTTCACATTAGAGGTACTATCCCTGAAAACACTCGACTGTGTTTCCGGGGCTTTTGGGCCTGAACTAAGGTGCTTGGACACCTCCATGAAGCCAACATGTTGGGAACCCTTAGAGGCTGAAAGCTTGACAACATTTTCTAGGGCAGAGCTTTGCGGACACCCACAAGCAGGGAAGCAGTTCTGTAACAGAAGTCATGTGAATCACTTACTAAATGAAGTATCATGAGTTTGAGAAAAGCTTTTCCCAACACCATACTTACAAACTTCTCTTAGCCTTGATGGGATGGGGAAAAATGTGACTCACGAAGAAGGAACTTTGCAGGTGTGTTGGGCATCCAGCTAAGAAGGACCTCATAGCAGCCAATGTTGAACAAGTATGTTAAACAAGATACCAGAGCTAGCCCACTGTATGGAACTGCTTACTGAAATTTTCATGTGGCCAGGAGCCACAGAGTATGTGCTTCAGGGACAGAAGGCAACAGGAAACTCTGTAGGACACTTTGCAGACAGGAGGGGAGAGGTATGTCCCTGAGATCTCCAGGCTGCGGTGAGGGCTGGGTTGGTGGACACCTGGATCTGAAGTGTGTGACAGTGTTCTCTCCAGCAGTTCCCCCTTTGTGACCCCAGCCAGGCATTTGGGTTAACTAGTAGCTGCTGTGTTGGCCATCTGACACAGCCCTGACCTGGGAAATCACACCAGAACTGCTCACAACCAAGAGCTGCAAGCTGACATCCCAGCAATGAAGAGGGAAAATAAACACAGGAAAAATCCCAGCTACTGGAGATGGTTTACTGTGAGGTTGTACCACTTTGGGTTATAGATGTCACATTATGAAGTGATCTACTGTTCTCATTTTCTAGCATTCAGCTGTGCTTCCATCTACCTTGGTGAAGTAATCAAACCATGATGTAAGAATAAAATCTAGCACAGCACTGTGTATATCCACATATTTAGGGAAAACTATTTCTCTTTTTAAAAAAAAACAACATGTGACACTGATTATCTGCAGACACTTGATGTGCTTATGATTTCAATCAGCATTTTGTTCATTGCCTCTTGGTTTATTGATTTATAAGCCCTTTAGAATGGTATGATTAGTGCTAGCATTTTATTCTCAGTGGGGGTAAAATGGTATTTCATTATTAGTGTGTTAGAAGCTATTTCAGACTGACAGTTTGTTTTGAACCTGGGCAAGAGAAGTGACATTTATATTTGGAAGTGGAAGACTGACATAGAAATTATTCTGAAACATAATTGCAGCAAAGGCAAATGCAGAAGAAGATAGAAATTCCAGCTAGAGTTTCTTGGGGCTCCTCTGCCATCGGTAACTAACTCCTGCTCTTTTCTCAGCTCGGTGTAATGAGACATAGCGGTGGTCCCTGTAGGCAGTTATACGAGATGCAGGATCAAGGTTTTTACGCATTTAGGCAGCTCAGTGCAGGGCTGTGAGTGAGAATATAAGGGAAATGCTTGTTATACAGCCTGTCTTAGCTATCCCAGAAAGCTGCAGTGCTCTGACAACACCCTGTGCTGGAAAAACTGAGGAGAATGTCAGTGCCACTGAAGCAGCTGATGTCACAGGGGTACTTACGCGCTTTGCATTTAGGCTGCCTTAGGTCAGTATTCACCAGGGTACCTGATGCCCAGCTGCTCCAGCAGCCCAGGGGGACATGGACCTCACTGCAGCCCAGCTGGTCCCTCCACCACATCTCTGTACCTCCTGCCCTGCTCCAGACACCTTGTGTGTGTCCAGAGCCCAGCTTCGGATGTTCCAGGAGCCGGTGCACTTCATGTGCACTCTGGAGTTCTCAATACAAGTGCTTCCCATTTTTCTCAAGAAAAACATTTATCTTACATTACAAAGGTGTCTTTTCTTCCCAGTGTCCATTCTCCCACAATATAAGAGTACTCAAGAAGATTTTACAGACTGAGTTGCTGGACTTCAAAAATAGATTGCAGTAGGTTTGGTTTTTTTTTTCCCAAAGGATTGATTTGATTTTAGTCACTGACCCTCATTTACTGAGGTCTGAAAGAATGTTAGCTTTGATGTGAGTAGGAGCAAAGGCCAGGGCTATGCTGAAGTGCTGGCAGTTTCTGTCTGGCACTAGAGCTCGTGAGACGGGGACATGCTGCAAGTTTCATACAGAAGTTATATACAACCTATTAGACATGGTATAAGGAATACACAGACCCAGAGGGCAGCAATGAGTCAACATATTACATGAAAACAGTTGCCAAACATGACCTTATTTGTTGCTATCTTCTCTGGAGTAGAATGAGAAAGAACACAAAATTCCCACTATTGCATTTTTTGTGGTTTGGATGGTTTTTACAGTTATTTCTCAGAGATACATAGAATCTATTGTAATGTAGTTTCTAATATTTAGTATGTTATAAGTAGATGAAATAAATAAAAAGTAGGGACTCAAATATTTTTTTACTGAAATGCATAGGATTTTGTCTGTGTAAGACCGAGAGCCTTGAACTATGCCAGTAAGCACACATTTTTTTTCTGCTTGGACTTACTTGAAACTGCAGTATTATTAAATTCTTAGGATGAAATCCTAGCCTCACTGAAGTCAACCAGAGCACTGCCTCTCATTCCAGGGGGACTGAGATTTCAGATTTCTGCACGGTGCACTATTACTTTATGCTTCCTGAGCTGCTGTGTTCTGGTGGCCGATGTCATTACATCGCACTGTTTCATATACCTGTCTAATGAATGAAGTAAAATGGGTATCCATTATCCATACATACTCCATAATAGAGGAAGGCAACAAAAAACAACCATTAATAATAAATTCACTTGTACCTGAATAGCACAGAGAAGGTGGCCTAATAACTAGATGTAAGGAAAAACATGAATATATTTGAGCCTAGAATTATTCAACTCCAGATAAAGAAGAGTTGAAGCAAGCAGTATGCAATTAGATACAATTATGACAGATATACAGGAAATTAAAGCTGTTCATAGATATTTTTCCAATTAACATTTGTCTTTTATTGGAGGAAAACCTTTAACTGGAAACAACCACCAGAATTATGCCTTGTTAAGCAAAATGCTGATTTCTTCTTTATTGAATAGGGAAACATTAAAAAAAAAAATCCTCCTTAAAGTGGTTTTGGAGAGTGAGAAACTCAAAGACTGAAAAGTGTTTCTTGTTTCAATGAGAAAAATCAAAATTTCCATTAATAAGTTCCTGGATGAAATAGTAGAACTTGTCTTTATTCTAATGATGACATCTGTTTGCAATAACACTCCATGCCAGTAAACGATGTTATTTTAACTAATCTATTGGCGTGGCGATGAAAGTGACAGTAAAATGTTGATATGGAAGCTAATTTCTGTGTTTGGCCTTGAGATCCATCTTCACAGACACAGAGTGAGTGCAGAAACTATTTTTGGCAACATCATAGCAATCCAGATTTAATTCTGACACTTTTCTGCCTTCCTAATATCCAAGGAAGACATTTGTCTGCATTTGCTATGTACATTTGTGAATTGTCATTGAAATAATTTGCATCAGCAGTGAATTTGGAGCTAGAAATGCGATGAGAAGGTGCATATGAGGAGGAGGGGATAGAAAGCTTGGGTTATGAAATAAGAACAGAAAGGCAACTCTTCAATATATAACGTGCTTACTGAAATCTGGGAATAAGATGTCATTCACAGTGTTTTCTGTGAACTTTTAACTGTGGTTTGTGCTTCTATGTTGTTCAGACCCGTGATTTATATGGAATTATGCATATGCGTGGCATGCGAGGAACGAGAGGATGGTTCTGCCTAATTCCCGGGGGAGTCCCTGCTGAAGGCGTTTGTGGTCCCTGCCATGAGTGTGCTTCCAGCAGCCCTTTAGAAGAGTAACTGACTTAAGTGTTTGTGAGTTTATCAGTCAACTTAATACTCTTTAGGATGGCCACAGACTCCTCATCATTTTCCGGAGCTAGAAATCTTTTTATGTAAGCAAAAATAGCTCTGTAGACTTTGTTCCACAGTTGTTTAGCTTAACACATGACCGTCTTACTGTCTTCTGCCAGAAGCTGAGCTTTTTTCTTACTTGCAGCCACGCTCATGTTGCGGGCTCCATAAAAATAACCTGAATGACAACAACGACAAAAAAATAAAAAAAAATTGTCCAGGCTCCTCGCCTGCTGAAACCATTGCACACCAGGCTCCCAGAGCAGCAGGCAGCCCGAGAGGCAGCAGCCGCTCCTGCGCAGGGCAGCCTGCGGGCCCTGCAGCCTCATGGTGGGTGGAACAGGCGGCGGGGCCATGAGCTGTGGCAGCTGGGGTGTGAGCCGGGGGGACGGGCAGGCCGCTGCATGCTCCGGCACACATGGCATGGGAGCCTGCTGCCAGCCACGCTGGCCCGGGCTGGCTGCAGCCTGCCCACGAGGTAGCCATGTGGGTGGAAGGCAGGAGAGCAGTGGCGTGAACTGGCTCATGGCTGTTTCATTTCGGAGGCCGCTTTTTCCGGGCGCCCTCAACATGGGACGTAATCATCAGCACTTCTGAAGCACTCATCGTTCTTGTCTCCAGGCAAGGAGCCTTGTTATTACCCTTTGAGAGATACCACATTCCCTCATTTCCTAGGGAAGGGGGCCTGCCAGCAGTATCAATACCAGCACCGCTTGGTTTGTTTCAGATTAAAAATGTCCTCGGGGAAAATCTGTGCTCATCTTCAGCCGGATCTCAACACGGCCGCGGGAATAAACTCTTGCACTGGGCCACCAATGGCTATCTCCAGGGAGTGCACTGGTGGTCACCTCCACTGAATGCACTGCTCTGCCTTTGCCAAGGGGAGGAAATACTCTGGCCTGAATTGAGAAACCCTCCCTCTCAGGCTTCTTGTTGCTAAAACAGTGGCAGAAGAGGTTACTGCCATTCACTGGCTGCCCTGAACCTTCCTGTATGTGGGGTTGGGTTGCGGTGACTCTGGTCCTGGGTGTGACGGCTGCCACTGGGTGGTACAAGCCTGACTTGTTCAGCTCCAGTTTAATGATGGAAGAGATGCTTGGAACAAAGGGAAGTGCAAAATGCTGTCTGTATGGCCTTCTGCATGGCCTTCCCTGCGGTACTGCCTGCCTGCCCCCAGACCTGCTCTGAGCTACAGCTTCCAGCAGCAGAGAGTGCAGGAGGGACTGAATGGAAAAGCTGCATTTTCAGCAAAATGAAATTTGCTCCTGTATTTCAGAGAGTTATGAGATGCACATACCATAACTACATGTACTCCTTAGAGGGATCCATAAACACTTCACGCCATGGCTATTTGCACAGGGAGACCACGGGATGTTGCAGTATGAAAAGGCCAGTTATCGAGGGTGAAGAAAATACTGTATAGATGTGATATCACAAGTTATATAATATCATGGCCAAATCTCTGCAGCTGGATATCATCAAATCAAAATTAGAAACTCATTGGAAGCAAAGGACAGTCTTTGCACAGATTGCCTATAAATCTGCAATAACTAGTTCTCCCTGGGCGTAACATCAAAAACATTTTTTAGTGTCTCATTAGTAAGAAAATTTATTGCTCAACTATTGAACTATGTCGATTTTTGAAAACATTGTGTGAATAATTCCAGAAAGCATGTGTTTGATTTGTATTCGTTTTGTGCCGCTGGATAGAAAAAGTGGCTTTTCCCCTACGATGAAATGACACTAATCGCAAAATTAAAAGGTGAAGCATGTCTACAGTTTCAGAACAGGGTACATTTTTATAAATATGCTAATGCCCTCCCTTCCCCATAAGTCAAACTAACATTAAGGAGTTCATACTCCAGCTGAGCTTAAAAAAATAATAAATGGAAGGCCCAATTACAGTTCTGTAGAGGGGAAAAGAGCTCCTCCCAGCCCTTATTATTTTTTCTTTGTGCTGCAGTGTGTTTCCCAGCTGTGTCTGTTGGCCAGTTTTGTGGCTCAAATAGCCTGAAATAAAAGACTGAGAAACAAGAGAGAAGTTTAAATCAAATTCAGTGTTGTCTGCCTGGGATGGATGAAAAGAGTTTCCAGGTACCTGTTACGCGGTGCGGATTTATTGATGATAATGTGTGTGCATGAGCTGGGTATAGGCAGAGTGCTATCTTTTGGTACGTTTGAACAACAGGGAGGGTAGAAGAAGTGTCTCTGGGGGCATTCATGAGCATGGGCCCAAGTGTGCAAATGTCCTTTAAACTTGTGAGTGCTTAGTCAGGTGGTCCTGAACCTAGGCATCTCCCTCAGCTTCAGCAGGCCTGTAAGATGAAGGAAATCCTCTGTGTGTAAGTATCTGTGATGCTCTGCTGGCCCTGCAGGTCTCTGTGGCCAGGAAGCTGGGGCAACAGGATCAGGCAGGGACACCATGGGGTCTGGCACAGCCTTTGGGGCTAGCGCAGTCTGGACAGGCCAGAGGCTTGGCTGGCATTCAGGTTTGGGTTTAGCTGTTGAGCAAAAGGGTGACAGACAAGCAGTGCAATTTGGAAGCATGACCTGTTGATTGCTTTTATCACACTGTTAGCAGGGCTCCTTCAGTGCCGTTGCTTCAGCCCTGTCCTCTCCCTTCTTGCCCAATGTGCTCTGTAAATACAAACAACAACCAGCACTTCTATCAAGGAATTTATACTGTGGGAAGAAGAAAGAGAAAAGAAGAAACTGAGTTGGAAAGGCCAAGCGGTCTGGTCAGGGTTACTCACACCCCAGCAGCAGAGTCAGAAATAAACTCAGGCTGGGGAATCACAACCTGATGCCCACCAGATTATGGAAAATAAAACTAAATTCCCATCTGTCTCTGCAAAGTGACTTCTTTTTTCAGAATCGAAAAAATAAAAGAAAGAACTGAATCTATGTAGCATTTGTAGTATAGCATTCCTTCTCATGAAATGATTTCAACATCATCCAGCCACGGAACTGGGGACACCACAAAAAACCAGGTATCACTATGGTAAAACCCCATTTAACTCTGTGAGCAGGTACTTCCAAGCCCTGCCCTGTAAATGCCTGTACCAGCATCGCTGGTGCAGACAAAGCAGCTGGCAATTAGGAAGGCCTGACAGAGCAAGCTGACCCTTCCTAAAGAGGTTCTTGAGGCCGGTAGTGTGGCTGTCCTGGCTCTGCTGCTGGCACACTGTGTCCTGGTTGGCAGAAGGTCTGTGGTGCTGGCGAGCTTCCTCCCACCTTCAGGTGCTTACACCTCAAGCACAACCAATCCTGGCGCTGCAGATGTTTCTCAGCCAAAACTTCCCACTCGGCACTGTTGTTTTGAATGAGATGTGCTGTCCCCAGCTCTGGAGGACACGGGGGAGAGGGTATCTCCTGGAGGAGGTGAGCCTCTGGCTCCAGCAAACCTCCCCAGAGCACCTCTCTGGCTTGCCTACAAAGGCCTCTGAGCTGGGCTTCAGAGGACACCAGCAGTGCTCCCCCGCTTTCTTCCAGCTGTGCTGGGAAATCTTTTTCCCAAACATTCATGGGAAATGAGAAAATACAGGCACAACTCTGGCCTTCAGCGGAGTGGAACTGAGCCCCCCCCGCGACCCTGCTCTCCCACGCCAGGCCCCTCAAGCCCAGCTTTACGGGTGAGAAGGATCAAAGTGCTCCAACTGCTCCCATATGGTGAATGGCCGTATACGTTGTGTATAATTGCATACAAGCATCATCCCCACATCCATGTTCAGTCTCTATTAAAGATCACTGGGCGACAGCCGGCGCCGTTTTCCCGAGAGGAGAACATCTCCAGACGTCACGACAACGGCATCGCGCACTCACACGCACATCCCGGCAGCCGTGGGGCTGGGTCACCCCCCTGGCCATGGCGTGGGGTCCCCTCTGCTGCACACCGTCCTGCCCTGAGGAGCTGGGACACGGCAATGCCTGGGGGCAGTGGGGACCTTGCCTGGGACACCAGCTGGGCGAGGTGCCTTTCGGCCACAGGGGGGCATCTGATGGATGCGCCTGGGGAAAGTTAACGCTGCTCCGGTGAATTCCAAGCTGCCCTTGCTAAAAACCAATTTCACTTTGTTAATATAACTCCTCAAGGGGATGTTTGCTTTTTATTAAGACCATACAGAAAAAGGAAGAAAATCACCCCTTCAGTTGCTTTTTTTAGGCTGTTATGACCCTTTACTAAGGCAGACACCTGGACAATGGATGCGTGGGTGCACGTGGCAGCCCTCAGGGCACGGTTCTTCACCCCTCTTGGGTGATGGTGCAGCACTGGTAGCAGCAGAAGCATCCTCTGCAGCTGGAGGCTCCGGGAACAGGAGTTCCAGGCAACGAGAATAAATGGATCTGTTTTAAAGACTGAACTCCCTCTCTGGAATGCAATCCTGCCTTGCTGGCTGGGAAGCTGCCCTGCAGCGCGTCGGCAGAAGCTGCCATCTCCACCCTATGCTTCCCCACCCTTAGGAAAAAGACCACACAACCCAGCCAGGCTCTGGCGTTAGCTAGGGATGGGGAAGATCTCTCATGGTTTGAGTCTGATGAGCTTCAGTCGGGCTGTGGAGATGGGCAGTGCAATCCAAGCAGACAGCTCCTTCCAACCCAGCTTCAGCGAGAGTCCACTGGAGACCCAGGTACAAGGATGCAGGTGTTTTCTGGCACCATCGTGGAGAGAGTGGGGCAGAAATGAGTGAAAGAGAGGAGTGAAGGAGGCACAAGACTGAAGCACATTTAATTTTTCTTTTTTCCTTGTGTTCAAACAGGAGAATTTGAAACAACTTGGAGATCCAGAAAGAAGCCAGCCTTGGTGCTATAAGTGATGTTGGACTAAGTTGAAAAGGGCAGGATATCCCATTTTTAAATCCCAGATCAAATTTTTAGCCTTACAGCAAGGTCCCGTGATGGCCCCCAGAGGTTTGCAACAGTGTAAGGTCTGCAGTTCAGCCTGACCATCCACCACCTCTGGATTGCCCCTTGTTGTTTCCCAGGCCAGCACTTACTAAACGTAAGAAAGCTTACTTTAGCATCATCATCTTACTTGGGCAGGTCAGTCCTGCTGCAGAAGGACACTGCCTGCTGTCTTTGCAAACCTGTCAAGTTGCCATCCTTGATCATCCTGGGCTGGAAACAGAGAAGTTCTGTCACTAAAGGTGTGAGCACTCAGCTCAGCCTGACTTCATTTCAGAGAGAGCTCTGTGGCTGTCACTGCTGGATGTGTTTCTTGTTAACATTCACCATTGCAAAAGTGGCACTGGAGAGTCCTTGGGTAAACTACTTTCTGAGATGAAGCTCAGAGGCTGACAGAAGGATTCATGTGAACCCTCAGGATGATATGACAGCCTCCTTTTCAGAAATACAACCATTATGAAAGTTGGGTGTTGAGGGTTTTTTTAAGTAAAGAAATTCCTCCCTCCTAGCCCTTCCAGCTATTGTTACTTTGGGCCACCCCCCACAGAAGCTGGTAGCAGATCTTGTTGAGGAGTTTTCTTCAGCAAAGTTTTTTTCAGACAGAAAATACACTGTCAAAGGAAAGCCCATGCTTTGTGGTAGTATGCCCAGCTAAGAAGAAAGAACAACAAAGCTTTTCATCAGGAAGATTCCTCTTGTTTCCAAAGCGGGGACCTCAGGACCATGACTACCTCAGGGATTGGTTGCTCACCCATTTCTGTGAAGGTCTTCCTGTGGGTCACCTTGATTCTCCACAGGGCAGGCAGTAAGGGACATTTTCCTTCTTTGCTGCCTACATTCCCCTATTGTCTGTTTGCCAGCCTCTGTGGGGTTTGGAGTAACAATACTGAATGGCAATGTTGATACCTGGTTTGCATCCAAACAGTATTTTTTTTCACGTAATTAGTTTGGGAAGTATAAAGCCTGCGTTGCTGTGCTTTTTCAGGGACTGGTGGCTTAGGTTACCTGCTGAGTTAGAGATGTTACGCATTTGTTGTTCTTTTTCCCCTCAATTCTAGACTCGTGATATCCTGGGAAAAAAAAATTGCCTTCATAGAGGAACCCTTCAAAAACAACTGTGGGTTCCCCCACCTTTCTCTGCTCAGTAGCCCAAGGGCAGACTTAATTAAAAGTTCCTTCAAAATATACTCCCTACAGCTCCAAGCTACTGTGTTTCAAAAACTCTGGTGCTGTGCCAAAGTGGGAGCAGGCATCTATTAAAGTGACAAGTACAAAAGAGATTGTTATATTCCTCCCTTCTCCTCTGTGCTAAAGTCTCACAGTCCGAATCTGATTGAAAATAAAGAGTAATGGCATCGGCTCTCCCCTGCACATCTAACAAACAGATTATGGCTGACCATTTGCCTTTTGCATGCAGGCTGCTCGGGCACAGGTACTCCTTGTTGAAATCTCACAGGCACTCCCTGTTGAGATTTAGTCCTGAATTCTCAGGAATGTTTTCCTGGAAATAGCAGCTTGGTCTCACCATGTCTCTGCTGGCAGCGTGTCCCATGGAAGGCTGCCATGCTGCCTGAGAGAGAATGATCAGGCTAAAGCACCTTAATATCTACCAGCTTCTTGTTAGTAGCTGAGGTTATTAAAGCCTCCTTGTTACTGGGATACTTTGAACTTTCCAAGCGAGCCTATACACATCAGCCTTTCTGCTAGCAGCACGTCCCAGGAGCCACTGACCACAGCCTCTGTGGTAGCCAGGAACGAGAGCCAACATCCGGTTGAGAGACAATGATTTCAGAGGGAAAGGTGGAGTCCTCACTTTTCCAGCCTGTGACAGAAAGCTAATGACAGCCATCGCTAGGCAGTAGGAAGAGATAAACATCCTTCCCTGAAGACTGAAGAGAGAGAAGCATGAATTGGAGCACATTAAGTTAATCTAACAGCTTGGCATGGACTAGCTTCCCATTTTCACAGTAAGTGGGAGCCTTATTCTGTCAATGTGCTGAGGATTTTATTCCTAGAGCTTTATAGCCACAGGTTCTGGAGTGCTCTGTAATTACATGAGTTTACACTTGCAGGGACAAAGGCTGAGTAAATATTTTATTAGGCAATTTTTTATCTTATTGAAACTGAATACACATGTGATAATTTGCCTGGTGAATGGGAGAAGGATAGTGAAATAAATAAGATAGTTTACACAGAGCCTTGTTTGTGGGATGCATGCAGAATAAGCACTGCACGCTACATTCCTCCCTGTGCAGGTACAGAAACAGCCAGCACAAGAGCCTGAGTGCAGCCACACTGATGGGGACACTGCTGACTAAAATGTGCCCATCCCACAGGATGAAAGGGACATGGAAGTCCTCCTGATACAGAGATACTGTCCTTGGAGTGATGAATTTGTAAGGGAGTGTCTCCACTGGTATTTCTCTCTTGACCTTTCTTTCCTTAAGATACAAGTGATTTACTCCACCATTCAGTTACTTGTAGATGCTGGAGCAAAATGGTGGGTAAAACTGGCAGCAAGAGCAAAAGGTGTAGGAGGGCATCTCCACAAAGCAAGACACTTGCACACACTGATGGCCCCTCTGAGGCCTGCTAGTACCTGCCACCCACTCTGACATGAGCTAAAAGTACCAGCAGCCCTTCTGTACAGACTGGTTGATCTTCACCTGTTCTCTGATCTTAAATCCACATATTTTTCTCAAATTACTCCTTGTTACTAGCAGCAAGGAGTCTCCAGGACCACTCAAAGGACACAGAGCAGTGAGGGTCCCTGAGGGGTGCTGGTGCTGCTGATACACAGCTCTCCATCATGCTCTCCTCTTCATTATGGTAGAAATAATGAATAATACAGGCCACAGCTTCTAAAGAGGACCTCCTGTTACTGCAAATTTTTCAAGGTATCACTGCCGTGATATCATCCAGCTAGTGGAGCAGATGTGAACTGAGCTCACGTGGGGAGTGCTGTACAGTCATGTGAGACACAGGTATCAGATCCTCAGAGCCATGTGTGCTCAGATGCAAACCCCAGGGTCTGCTTTGCTCCCCCAAGCCCTGTTTGTCAGTAGCGGTGGGGCAGAAATTGTGCCATACATCACTGGGCTTTTCATGAGACTGGATTTGTGACACTGGCTTACTGTGCTGAGGGAAACGTGGGGTCTCCTTCCTACAGCATTCATGGTGGTCAACATCAGAGCCAAGAGACCCTTTAAGAAATATTTCTTACAGGCCAGAAACTAGTGCAACTTGCCCTGTGCCCCAGATGGGGATGGGGGTGCTTGGCTGCTTGGGGTGTGCAAGTCCTCCAGGGCAACAGTGGGGAAGAGAGGATTTCCACTTCAGCAGGGCATCAGACGCTCCTCTGGCCCCTGAATAACAGCAATGTCTTGACATGCCCTTCTTTCTTAAGCCATGGCATTCTTACATCAAAAGCAGCTGCTGTCACATGGAGAGAGTGCCATAGGAGTCCTCAGCCTTTTCCTGACTGGCTTCATCACCAGTTGGCCTTGCCTCCTCCAAACTGCAGCACAGAGCTCCCTCCTCTTACAAAATCCACCCCAGTCAGAACTGGTGTGATATCACCTGGATAAGGTCCTTCTAGAGAGCCTACTGCTTTACTGTTTAGTTTATTGGGATGATATGATGCAGGGCTGGCCGTTCACAGCAAAGTGACAACCTGCTCATCTAACTTTGTGACTTATCCAACCTCCACGTGCAGCCACTGGATCAAGTCTCATGCAACATTATGCATGTGATCCAAATCCCATTGTAGCCCACGGCCACCTGCTCTCTGCATTTACTCTGGATTTACATGAATGTACCATGGGCAGAATGTGGCCCGTTTGGAAAGATGCCCATTGATTTTAAGGTGACTTACAATAAAGAGTGAAATTCCAACAGCTTGCTGATGAGCAGCCTATAAATCCTTGGATACAGTAGCTGTATGTGAAACTCAGCTTTGGGATTAAGATCTTGGTGAAGAAGAATCAGTATAACATTTTTTAGCAGCAAAACATCTAACAAACATCTTTGTAGGCACATGTATAACTGATAAAAAGCAAGGCTTCCTACAGCATTTCAGAGATTCATATTGTTACTCTATTCACAAACAACTGCAGCCTGTTACAAGTCCCACAGCACAAAATTTTCCAAGAATAGTCAAGGAACCTTAGAATTAATTTATAAAATTTGGTAATCGTTTGCAACGTCATTAAATACTCGGATGCCTAATAATACATTACTCTTATCTTGATTTTAAATTTTAATTGCATGAAGTTTGGTCCCTCAATAATTAACACATTGTATATCCCACCTAATTAAAGAACTAATTGTCATTTTTTAGTTCTTAATGTTACTTGCTAATTCTGCCAATGATAAAGAATTTTATGTCAAAGCTCCAGAGTAAGTGACATTCTGCATGCACAATAATGACAAAACAAGTTAATTTACTGCAAAGTTGCTGAAAGACAAAGCTTTTTTAATTGCATATTTGTTACCTTCATTAAAAGGTAAGTGGCTCTTCAGTTACGTATTTGCCCATTTCCTACACATTAAAAAAGTGCTAATGAACCCGATTAAAATTAATTGAAAAGGTCCAAGATCTGCAAAGAGATCCTAACATCAACAGACTTCTAATTACTGCTGAAAGATGGACTTAAATAGGGTTTAACAGTAGATAGAAATTCATTTTCTAGCTCTGTTGTAATGAACGATACGGGGAATGCAAAAGCAATCCAGAACCGAAACACCTGGTTATGGATGCAGAAAATGCTGAGTGTCTGGACACTATTTCCTCTCACTCCTCTCTGCTGATAACTGCTCTTCCTACCCTCCATCCCTGTGCTGGGCAGGCTGTGTTACAGCTGTACGGAGAACAACAGGCACTCGCGTGAAAAGTGGAGGGGGTGAAACTCCAGACTCCCCCCGCCTGAGCATTTCCTTGGCACACAAGGTTGGGAGGAATCAGAGAAAGGCTGAATTTTAGGCAGGATAGGGGAAATACCCACCCAGTAAAAGGAGCTCACTCCTCCTCTTGTTACGCTCCTCAGCAGTGTTGTATCTGTCTGAGGAGGGGAGAGGGTACGTTTATTTATTTATAAGAAGAATAGGGAGTTGCCTCAGACGACAGTCTCTGGAACTTTACAGACTGCTTCATGACTTAACCACAACACTTACGGCTGTCCTTTTTCTTCCACACTGCCCCACTATCCCTTCCCCTTATTCCAGGATATTCTAATCTTATTAGAACTGTTTTCTTCATCTCTGTTAATAGCATACACCACTTATCTTGCTACCACTATATAAATGTGAAAGAATAGGGAAACATATGAGATATTTTAATTTTTTTTTGTTTTGATTTAATTTAAATTGCCAAATGAAAAAAATAGCTTCTTCTAGTAATTCTGCTGTAACTAACTCAGTTTGATATTGGTTCTATTAGCCTTCTAATAGCATGAAAGCTAAAAAATTAAATCGTTCCACTTTCACATTCATAATTATGTGCAATTAAAATCTTTACATACCCAAAAGTCTTATATGAAGCCCTGAACCCTTCAACTGTCACTCTTCATTATCTCCAAGCCTAACAATTTTACAGTGACACATTGTACACAATGAGATGTGCTAAAGAGGAAATATTATATTTTACTGATGTATGTGTTCTTTAATTTCTCTGAATTAGCTTTTTGATATGGATGCTAATTGTTTTCTTTGAAAGGAGTCACCACAGATATGTGATTTCTCTATGCCTGTTGCGCTTCAAAAAAAATACAGTTAATTGCAGGAAACAGGAATTTCTCTCTTTTTTTTATATATTAAAAAAATAATCAGCTGCATATCAAAGGAGTGAATCTTAATCCAACTTTCTGATTGTACATTAAAAAGAAACCTTCAGTGTTTGTGACCAGCACAGAGTATTTGGCGACTTTTGATGTTTCCCCTTTTCATTTATTCATGAGGAGAGATGAATAATTAAAACAGGACGTTTGGCAAAACCAGTGCATATACAAAAAATATTTCCATATGAATATCCAGCTTCAGCCCACGATAGTCTACGAGACACGTTACTGCAGGATTGTCCATATGGCAAGTGCGCATGTAACTCTGAAACCATAGACCTGGTCGAGACTTGGGATCTTGCCATCAGTGGCTGACAGCTGTTACTGCTGTACAAATGCAAATGCTAAGTGTGGGTGAGACAAGCGTGGCAGTTAAGAAAGGCTGAAGATAAGCCCAGTCCTGGGTGTGCTGAAGGCCATTGATAATGTGTGCTCGAAGGGTGAGTGGCAGATCCGCTCTGGGTCTGCAGGAGAAGGTGGAGCCAGTCGCCACACTCCCACATGGCTATGCAGGAGAAACCTGAGCTGCAACACAAAACAACCTTGATGGAACAGCAGGTTGCTCCACACGTGTTAGAGAGAAGGTCCTTGTGATGGAGAGGGAGGGCCTGGTCTGTCTACTCAGCAGCTGATTTTAACATTTCGTCTCAGCTGCAGTGCTGCAGAGAGTGCTGTTTTTCACCCTAAATAAAAGGCTAATTTGACTTACTTCCCTTTCATTAAAAGGAAATATTATAGAGAAGTGACAATATACCAGGCATATCAAAACGTCTCAATCAGTCTGAGCTGGTCTCCTTTGTCTTGAAAATCTTCAAAGCGGCTCATGGCTTTTAATTGTCACATCCTGCTCTATTTCACAGCTTGGAGGATCCTGCTGTTGAAAGACATCTTCTCTCCATATCTAGCTCAGAAATTCCCTGCTGACTCTAATGAAGGTCTACATTCCTGTTTGCAACATTGCTAAATTTATTCTTCAAATTTTTCAGCGCAGCTTCTGGCGCTCTGTGAACTTGTGCACTGGTGTTGGAATGACAAGTAATAAGGGTTTCAATCATGCTCGATGTAACATTCAGTCACTGTATATAACTGTCTCTTTAAAATTTCCTACAAATCCTTCTCATCTGTGCAAATTGCATATATTCTGTTTATTCTTTGATACCTGCAGTCATGTTTTACCTCCTTACACAAGCAAAAATGCTTTCAAAATGTTGCTGGTTTGAGCTTGTCTGTGTAAACCTTCAAGATGCCTCCTGAAAACACTCTAGTTCTGCTCCATCTGCTTTTGGAGTTTCACCTTTGCCTCTGCATTTTCTGAAGCGAAGTCTGTGCTTTACAAATTGTTTTACTATGACTTGGTCTTGTTTTCCCCCCAGAGCTGTGGTCTTTGCTTACATTCTCCAAACTGCAAAGCCCATTTGTTTCTTTTTAAACTTCTGTCAGCTTAAACTTCCATCAGCCCTCCTCTCTGCTTGGGGTCTCTGATCCCCGCTCAGACCTTATCATAAATTAGGGATTCCACAAGCTTCTGTAAAATGAGGATAAACTTAAAGTCTCAGATTAAGTAAGATGAATAATTAAAATAAAAATTCTGCCTCTATTTTGCTCTTCTTCACCTAATGTGAGGATCATCTCCTATTTCTGATCAGAAAAATATAATTGTAAAAGCTGGCTTTGTATATTGACGTTTTGGGTGCTCCATCTGCACAGTTTTCTTTCTTGAATGTTTTTCTGAGGCCTGTAGTCACCTTCAACGTGGTAAACTGTATACAGAGCTTGGTTCCATATTCTCCATATGCTCTCAGGGCATATTTATCAGTGTGGTAGAAGGACAGAGGGACACACACGGCATTTTCCAGAGGCAATCATCTCAGAAATTTAAAAATACCTTAATAAAATGTATAAAATAAATAAAAGTGGTTTTCTCTTTCCTAGACTCCCTTTCCTCATCCTCCCAAAAAAGCTTTGACCAGATGAATCTTCTGAAATCACTAGGCCAAATTTGGGAGAGCCCTATGAAGTCACAGTATGAGGTGAGGGCCAGGGAGCTCATGTACCAGTTACGCTAGACCTTCAGAGTGTGCTGCTGACATCTAAGGGAGCAAACCGGACCACCAAGTGTGAATTCCCCAACGATGAGCTCTGTCCTACCAACATGCCCAGACTGCCCATTCTGAGCACAGGGGACACAAATCTACCATCCAGCAGAGAAATGCTTTGAGGGTGGTTGCACGAGGAGGGATCTGGCAGGTTTTTTTCCAGAGAGACTTCCTGAGGGCTTCTGTATGCGAGACTCACTCACTTTGCTTATATTGTTATCTAATATAAATACGCTGATTAAGTGGCTTGTTTAAATTGCATTTATCACTTTCCATGCTTGTTGAAAAACCCTCTTCAAAAATCTAAGTGGCTGGAGCATTTGCAGAGAAGTGTTATACTCACAAGAGTGATAATGAGTTAGATGCAGCTGGGAATCGGGTACATGAGAATCACTGAACACTTGGCAAAGGCTGTTGTTCCCTTTCTCCCCCTCTTTTCCTTCTCATGATTAAAAATAAATCAGGAAAGATATTTGTACACCACCAACAGAAGGTTGTTTGTTTTGTTTTCTTTTTTTTACAGAGGTCTTACAGCTTGTAGGTCCTTATTAATTTACTTTTCTACCTCCTTAAATCACTATTATCTGGTAATACTTCTTCATGCCATCCTTTTGGGGGAAGCTGATTGCGTCCTTGACCCTGTGCTCCACACAGAAACCTCAAGTATTCCTATGAAAGGCAGTCCTCAGATCTAGTCCACATGTTTTCTATAACCTGGCCTCTCTGTTTTTTCCCCCCGCACTTTCTGACCACTATAGTGGCCTAAAGGAAGTGGAAAATAGTTCCCTGGGTAGGGTGTAGACTCAGCACCATTCCCCAGTTCTCCATCCTCTTAGTCCCAGAGGGGTAGAGGCAGGAAGCATCAAAAGCATTGAACACACAGACTCCTCTGGGCAGAAGAGACATCCTCATTGTCATTGTCCAGTTTGGAAATGAGATTAAATTTTGGTAATCTGAAATTCTCTTGCCCAAAGAAGGGGGTCAATTTGTTTCCAATGGGCTTAGAATCCTTGAAATAACATAACCTACACTCAAAACTCCTCTTGCAGAGCCATTGATCCACATGTGTGGTCAGAAAGATAAAGGATGATTTCCTTGTAAACCTGTCACTGCTGAGCTTTAACCACCTGGTGCAGGAATAGCTGTTTCCTGTCATCTCCATGATGAACAATCCTCATGGCAACTACAGTCACTGGATTACACAAGGAGTGCCATTCAGGTCCACATCTTTTCACAGGGGTTCTTTCTTTTTTTTTTCCTCTCCATATTCATTATGAAAATACTAATATAAAGATGAAAATAGAGGAAAGAAAAATAACAGATTAAAAATCTGCTTTGTGCTTCCTATCTCTTGTTACTGGTAGTCACTCTCATGCAGCCAAGTGAAGACTAATTGAATGGCAGATTGTCTTGGATGGCAGCTCTGTTGCTGTACCACCAATTCAACAAATACAACACCTTGCTAGAGGGAAAAATGGTATCAGATTGGTAGCAAGATGTCATACAAATTTCTGCTATGAAAAAGACTATTAAAAAAAGGCTAGTAAAAAATATCCCAGACAAAAGCCACATACCTAGAAAACATTTCTGCTTAAGTAACAAAGAAATGTTATTGCAGGCTTAAGAAATCATCTCAAGAGTTCCTAGAAACATTTTGGGCTAACCCCTTATCACAGTGCTACAGGACCTATTGCTGCTATGGCTGGCCAGGATATTTCCTCCTGGAAAAGTACTGGCAACCAAGAAGAAAAATCAAAGTTCTGCATTAGATGATTGAGTTGAGACACTTCTGTTAGACTCAAAAGAAAAGATGTGCTTTAATATTTGGCTTTAAATGAATGAGATTTATTTTTCTATACAAATTGCAGTTTTTAAATAAAATAATTTTTAAAAATCTGAAATAATTTGTTAACAAATTACAGCTTTTTTTTTTCCTCTCTGAAATGTCACCAAATCTAATGCAAAATCACCACTATTTTGTGTTTTCTCAGGATTTCCAGTTTACTCTCCATTGGAAAAAAAATCCTGAAGGGCCCAGATAGAAGTTGCAATGGACAGTTGTTGTTTTCCTTTAAGAAAAGAGTGAGTAGGTCAAGTGGAAACCCCTGGCAGGAGGAAGAGATGATTCCTGCCCTGGGGAGATACCCAGTCTACTCCAAGAAATTTCCAAAGCACAGGTGACACAGGCAACAAAATGGATTGAGAGTGCAGCACAGCAGATGCTGTGTAGGAGAAAGTGCAAGTCCACAGACAGGTGGAGCAGGACCTGTGTCACACTTCAAGACCAATTCAAGAGAGCCCCGTGTAGCTGCATTAAGACCCTAGACCTTGAGATTTTGAGATGAAGTGTTTGTAGATCGCTGAAGAACCAAATCATGCCAAAATTATGTTATTACAGTGTAATCATCTTGTTAGCTGCTTAGAACGTTTTCTTCATTATCACTTCATTCATACTTATGATGATGAGCAGATGGTACCAATGTCACAATGCAGCATAAATCACTCCCAAATGTTGTTTGAAAACACAGTCAGAAGGTGGTAGGGACATCTTCCCACTGATGAGCCTGGTTCACTCCCCTTGCTGTAAGAGGACTTATAGAAACCTGCTTTGCCACTTAACCTATATACTGGCTGCTGGCACCAGAACACTGTCAGTCCTGTACTGACAGAGGTTATATGATCTTTTATACTGAGAACAAAGTATACATTTTTTTCAGGACAGAGTAATGAGTTTAGGGCATTTTGAGGTGTAATATGGCCCATTTCAGTCAACACAAGAAAGTCATGAAGAAGCCCCACATGTCAAGCAGATCCTGTTCCTATTGAAGAAGTCTTTGCTGGCACCGGTACCTACACCTCATCCTCTTGGAGCAGGAGTCTGCAAGGGAAAAGCAGACTTGCTCTGTTGTGGCAGTCCTGCACTGGAGTAAAGTCCTCAGTAGCCAAGGAAATGGTGCAAATGGAAGTTACCCGTTGCATTTTTAGCTGGCACCAGTGCTACAGCTGGCCCTGAGAACAGGGCAGTGGGAGTATGTCCCAGGTGCTTCCCACATCTATAGCACAGCTCATGGTTCATAGAGCAAATCCAAAGTTAAGGTCTAATCCAGATACCAGTGCCCTTTCAAAAAAGATCAGTGATTCCTGAAGTATCCAACAGAGCTTTATGGGCACCCTGGCCCTCTCTCCAGCAAGCAGACAGAGAGCCTTGGAGCATAGTTTGTGACTTCTCCCTCTGACTGCTCCTTTCCCTGTTTTGAGCAGGTGCACCACAGCAATCAACAAAAGGACCCAGTGTGCTCAGAGCAAACACACCGTAATTTTACTCAGAATCAGAACAAACACACTTCAGACCCCAATCCCCAAATCCAGGAGACACAGATGGAGTTGAAACCCAGAGCATCTAAGCAAGCAAAGATGGATACACATGCAAAACCCCCATGAAAGCAAAACAACAGCTACCATAAGGCTACTCATCCCTGTTAAAAAAAAAAAAAGAAAAGGTGGGGGGGAACCCCAAAAAACACACAAGTAAAAAAAGAAGTAAACACTTCTAAAACTTATACACTACATATTTTTCAGACTCCTTCTCAACCCTAGGTGTATCCCACACTCTTAAGCTGTACCAAACGTGGAGTTCAGCCTTTGATTTCTAGTTCTAATTGAGCTTAGTCAAGCCAAAAGAGCAATTTGATCTCTACCTGCAGCACAGAGAGCGTGAGTTCTGTCACTGAATGAGGCAAGGAACCCCTGCTTAAGTTATTAAAAGTATTCACATGTCTAATTCCCTTTTTGCAAATTCGGTTCTAGCTCTCAGAAGAAATTCATCCCATAAATCTTTTACTAGCCACTAGAGGGGAATGTATAACACAGTGAGAAGGGAGAGAGTGACACCACATTAAAGTTGCAGCCAGTTTGCTCGCTCAGATGAAGAAAACATTTAGTGTCATGTTGGATCTTTGCAGTTTTTAGGAGCTAATTTAGCATTTATCAGATGCCTTGTTATTTTGCTCTTTTCTGTCATACTGATCTCTCTCACCTTCTGCCAGTTTAGGGTAGTTTATGTTCAAGTAATGGACTCTTCAGGTGAAAAAAGATCCTTACAGACACTTAGTTTGATGTTTAATACCCTCATAAACCCACAGATCATGCATTTGAGAGTGACATCTCCACTCAGTCTCCTATTGCAAGTCCAGCATTCTTATCCCAGGAGAAATGTTGACATTTCAGCCTTTCTCACCATTTAAAACAGGATTAAAAAGCAAGATTCAGACCTTTTTTTTTTTTTTTTTACTGTGGAATAGAAGTTCCACATTAATTCCAGTTAGGAAATGACAAACAGATTCATTTGGATGTTCTTCTAACAGAAGGAAACTTTCAGCAATTTTGAAATTGATGGGGTTTTTACTTCAGTCACTGATAAAACAACCCTCAATGTCCTGCATCAAAAACGTATTTCTCTGAAGCGTATGGGAGCCAGGCACTGCCTTGCTGGAGCTGGGATCTGCACTTCCCTATGGCCCAGAGCTCCTAAATGGGCCACAGCTTTTTGTAATACCCCAAAGTCCCATGAACGCTTGATGGTTCCATCAATCCAGGTCAGGAAAACATCAGCACGTTGGCTTACAGTCCTCTTAGGAATCAGGACAAGGAGGCCCTGCGTGGGTTTATGCAGCTTATAATAACCATGTGCCATTCTCCTTCCCTTACTAACTACATCCTGGGTCATGCAGTGGACGAAGGCTATGAACATCAGGGCTGGGGATACAAGCAGCCTGTAACACTGGGAGCTGGACTCCTACTGCCATATGGCAAAGGACCATAGGGTAATTCACCCCAGGAAAAAAACCCCAACAAAACACAACAAACAAAAAAACCCCCAATCAACCCAAAAAAAAAAAAAAAAAGACAGAAAAAAACCACTAAGCAATTTAAAATGTGTTTTGAGTCAAATGAAACAAGTACTTTCATTTTCCCGTGGAACTTGCAAATCTTCAGTGAAGCAAAAACTTTACAACAGAAAATTCTGAACTGGCAGTAACTGCATTTTTATTGGGGGAAAAAAATTATTTAAAAAAAAATTTCATTTATCATCCTGATAAAAGATTCCCAACCAGCTCTGGATATTTGCATCAGAGATTTACATTTCAAATATGTGTTTTTCATGAGCCAAATTTTGGGCAGATAGGAATTAGCAGATTCAAGTCAATAGAGCTACAGACTGACAAAAAAATAAATTAAAAATGCATCTCTACCTTTTCAAATGCTCTCTTCTGGTAGTATGTAGATAGATACTGAATTAAACTATCTCTTCTACAAAGAGGTTTTCATCAGAACACTAGAAGGTCATACTACCCCTCAGTATTCTCTCTGCAATCCCTGAAAATCCTCACGGCATGTCCTCTAGAATGTGGAGCTCCAATGCATTGCTGAAGTTGACTCCTACATACATCCCTCCTAGACAGAAACCCTGGACCTACCTGTGACAACCACTGACTCTTTCAGTCAAGTCACTGTGAGTGTGATGCTGAAAAGAACTGTCTCGTTTTTACCAGTGGTACTTTTGGCACAACAAAAACCTTGCAATGCAAATAAAGGCGGATAGTTGACTTTGGACACACGGATTTTATATTCAGAGCACAGTTTGTGAGGGCATGGAGGCAGAAGTTTCAGATATTTCTCTCAATAAGGGCAGCTGAAAACTACCCACTGCAGTTTGCCATATTTTAGGTGAAACTTCTGCTGGGGGCCTGATAAGACTATTCTTGCGTTTGGTGACTAGCCTGAAAGTTAGACCAGTGTTCTTCATTCACATTCTGCTGATGCCAAGGAAGCACAATTAGGAGCTGATGCAACAGCAAATATGCACTTCGCTAAAATTATCACATTTAGTGTGATTCCCATAATAAAAGCATAAGCCAGCGTGGGGAGCCTCTTTCAATTTACACAGAGAGACTTGGGGTCTCCTGACAGTCAGAACAGAGCCAACGTTTCTGAGTAAACTTTGTTAGGAAAACAGATTAAAAACTCCAGAGGTTTAGCTAAATCTTATACAGAAAAACACCTTGTCACCCTTCTGATTTAGAATCATAATTTAGTGCCAGTGAATAATACATAATAAGTGGTGGGGAATATGCCTTTGTAGCAGAGTTTGTGATGAATTTTTTGATTTTAACTGGATTATGCAAAATTAGCTGTTCTCTTTTGATTGGTATTATTATTACTGTGACTAGTCGTGCAATAGTTGCCACAATGAAGTCTTGATGGCTCATTAATGAGTTATTTACTGAAAATAGTCAATTCTCAATATGCAAATTGGACACATTAGCCTTGTCACATTGATGGTCCTCTGAAATGTTGTCACTTCTAGCATTAGGATTCAGGTTTTAAAATAGTAGAAATAGGCCCCTCCTGCATTTTAGTTTAAGGAAGATACTTTCTTAAAAATCTACTCTTTAAAATCTGCTCTAAAACCTACTCATTTTGTTGGTGGTCGTTTATAGAATAATAAAAGGAGCAAAACCCCCTCCTATCTGAGATGGATTTGCAACCTCACATTCACATCATTTTCTAGCATTGTCCAAGCATTTAGCTTCATCATTATTTGCACGTAACAGTGGTAACTGCTGCAGCGAGTCCCTTTGTGTTGCTACTGTGGAGTAGGGCCTTTGAGCTCGGGAGCGGATGGATACACAGACAGACTGATGCTTTGAAGCCTGTCCTGAAAGGGGGTTACCCCTCAAGTCCAGACTCATGGCTGCTGTCACTTCATGGTTTCCTTGACCTGTGACCAGGATCACCTGGATCAGGGAAGGATAATACTGGGTTAGAAGACCATTCAGGTTTTCTAATCCCTTGGAAATGTGAGTGCCAGAGGCAGTCTGAAACTCTTGCCTAAATGTGATGTGTGGCTTTTATGCCAAAGATCAACCACCCTGCTGTCCATTTTCTGTAGTCAAGAGAAAGACATTTTTTCTGATACATTACCACCTATATCAGCTGCTGAATTTTGTCTTGTTCTACCCTCCCCTAAATCCTGTCGTTCCCCCTATCCCAGCAATCCCCCCTTTCTGTCTCAAAGAAGGGTTAGCCTCCTGACTGTGCTGCTTGGACTGTATATTCACCCAGACAGCCTGTGCATCCTCACACAGCTTACCTGAAGTGAATTACTACCTGTGGATTCTGTGTGGGCTGAAAGTGAAAATCAAAGCCACATTCCCATTCTCCTCAGTGAAGAAAGAAAACCCCACCCAGATTCTTACAAATTGCTCTGCAGGGATTATTTTACCTTTTTAGAACTTAATTTGATTTTACCCCTGACACAATGTTACTATTTTTGACAGTTAAAATTTCCATTGTGCTTGTTCCACATATTTTAATATCCTGTTACCTCTGGTAGAGAAGAGCTAAAATTTCATGCCAAATACTGATGGTGATGAGAGATCTTTTAAAGAAAACTTGCTTAAAAAATAGACACAACTTCCTAAGCTACTACTGGTAATAGCTAGCTAAGCAAAAAAATGGAAAATCAAAGTGTGCAGCCCACTACCACACACTTTCTGCTCCTTCTCTATCCAGATAAATGTAGATTTCTTACGAGAAGCTCCATCTTCCTTTACTCCAAGGCACTGTATCAGTAACGGGTAACAAAACCCAATTACTGTGAAGCATTTGTCCCCCAGAGTACGCTGGGTTGTTAAGTTGTGAGTTGCATTGAAGGTTTCCACCCTCCAAAAGACAGGGTTAAACGCAGGTTTTGAGACAGTTGCATTCAAGAGGGCTGGGGAAGGAGCAGATCTTAATGTACAGCTGATGACAATCTTGGCTCATTCTTTGGAAGTAATATGATGCGGAGAGGCTGAGGTCATTATTGTACAGGCAGGTAGCAAGCAATTTGCCACGCTTTTAGGTCAAATTCATAATGCTCAATATTTCATATGCAGCAACAGAAAAAAAAATCCAGATGATTTCCTGAGCGAGTTGTTAGGATGTTTCACAGATGGTGTTAGAACAGAGACACTGAAATCGCTGGCCTAATGCAATTTCATTACTAGAAATTTTAAGAACATCCCATCTCAATTTACTCCTGCGTCTCAGATACAACTCTTCATTCAGTTATTTGAAACTAGTTTATTCAAGTATGCAGTGACTCTGGGACATTTGCAGAGCAATGTCAGATGCTATCTGGGAAATAAGTAGCACATTTTCAGGCTCTGAAAGTAATTTTTGATGACACCCTTAAATCAACTTCATGGTCAGTTTTCTCATTTTGAGCAAGAACTGGGATTCCATTGTGATAACTGAAGGCTGCATGTTACTTGATCTACAGTAATGTAGAATAATTACTAGTCCATTGCACTTCATTACACTACTGTAATAGGCAGCAGGTCAGTGTTTGAGCTACAGCTGCTCTGAAAATTGAGCTGACACTGATACTATGATAGAAGTGATAGCAAAAGGCTCTCATGCAAATTGTTGAAATTAGCTTCCACTCAATGGGTTTTGAAATGCAATACATGACTCTGATCAGGACACCTGGGTTTGACTAACATGGTTTTTTTTTCTTGGTTACACTGGGATGGTCATGAAATAAATTAATTGTTCAAGGCAATATGTCTTATAAAAGGTCACAGAAATGCCAGAGGATTCTAAATACCACAGAACTGCTGGACTCTGGCTAATAACATTCTCTAACATGTCATTGAAGGCTATCTGATGGTGATTTTATTTTATTTAGATGGGTCTCACAATCATTTGCAAATGTTCTGCTCCTATATTCACAGGACATTTCTTTGCATAAGACATCCCTACTTTTTATCAGTGCACTTAGTTTATCAAGCCTTCAGATGGGGGTGGTAGGCAGTGGCTATGAATAATGAGGTGTTTTCCTCTAACAGCTAGCTGGAATCTCTGAATTCAGCTGGCTGCTGCACAGAAGGATCCCCCATGCAATCAGTCTTTAGAGAGGCACAGGATGATCCTTACTTTAAGTGAGAACCTCATTATGAGATCTCCAGTGAGCACTCAGGCTAACACACCACAGTATGTTTGAAACAATTCTTACTGCTATTTAAAAATTGATGTGGGTGTTTTTAAGGAAAACGAAATTTTTTTTGCTTGGGAACGTTCATTTAATCAGACTACCCCTTTCAATAACCTGAGTTCTGCTGAAAATCAGTTGTCCAAGATGACATACCACCTCTCCACTCCAGGGAATGCTTATCAATACTTACTCACATGAAAAAAAAAAAAAAAAAAAAAGAGAGAGAGAGAGAAACTTGACGTGAAGAAAGAAACTTGTCATACATCTAGAGTAAAGCAAAGTGTTTTACAGAAACACAGAGACACACACATTGCTCTTGCTATTCCTCTGTAGATGCTTCTGAGTTGGACCCTGCCTAGCCACACACTCTGCCTCCACCTACCCTGCAATGTGGCAAATTCCGCTCTGGGATGCATTCCCCTCTGTCTCCAAACAGCCTTGAATCGAGGTTGGGATCCCTAGAAGGCACCTTCTTTGCCTCTGATCTAACACACTACATTAACCGTTGTGCTTCAGCCTCTGGCATTTGGTGTTGACTGCAATTTAGGTGGGCCTCTTTTTTTGTAAAAGATGCCTAAGTTTGGAAGGAATCCTTCGACAACCACCAATGCATTTTTAAAGAATAACCATGCTGCTTTTTATATAACTTTGAATCATTTTAAGCGATGCCTTTGCTGAAAAGATTCTCTTGACATTTGTATTTGCTAGCTTCAACACATACACAGAGGGATATCGTGAAAGTATGCGCAGACAGCTGAAATCTTACCCTGTCAATGCGCTGTACACTGCCTATAGATTGTGTGGTTTTGTCTGTATCTTTCCCGGCCTCTTGGGGGATTATTGCTAGAATTGACTACCACTATTTGTTTGAACTCTTTATAAATTAATAAAAAAATCAATACGTGTTTGTAAATGCCAGCTAATCACAAGTAGCTTTGTTCAAATTAGAGCAGGGATATAAGAAGAAAGTAAATGGACAATGCCTGTGAGGGTGAAAAAGTCAACACTCAAAGTTCATCTGCTACCTGAATGATTCCAGATACACTCAGCCTGCTCCTGTGGTTTTGTTATTCATGAGAGATGGAGGAGCAGGGAGAGAGCAAAGCAAACATAGCCCATGATGTATGGGCAATGAATACAAAGAGCCACTAAGCCACGAGAGTAGGAACTCTATCAGATACAACTGAAATGCTGGAGAATTCATCATCTGGATTTCAAAATGGAAGAAGAAGAAAAAAATCTTTAAAACCCCCAAGATTTCTGGATTAATATCTGGGAAAGAATTACCTGTCAGATCCCAACTCACTGCTTTTCTACCTCAGGAAGTACTTTTCTGGTTTACCTATGGTAACTATGGTTTACCTTTGTTAGTCAACAGCATCCATGAGGTGGGATTCATGGTCACTACACTGTACACTTATTAGAAGGTTGAAGTATTGCCCCCAAAAGGTACACAGGTATCTGTAATGGATGAAAACATTTCTTTTCCTATGTATAAAACAGTTCTTTGTGAAGGGATATTCCCTGGTGTTACCATGTTCAAAGAATGATAATCAAACACAAAATGGAAATGCTTCATGTCATCAGCTGGTAACCATCAGCTTTGTTTCATCTAATTCAATGAGATCCCATGGAGCTGTCAGTACATTTGCTGCCAAGTGTCAATCCCTTGAAAGAAAGGTTAAGTTGTATGGAGCTAAATCAATGGAGCTCAGGGTGAGGAAGCAACCTGGGATCTACACATCACACAGACTTCATGCAGGAGGGAATGACTGGGTTCCTGGAACGTCAGATCAACTGGGAAAAGAGGGGTTATCATAAGGAATCCTAAACTCTTTATGCTTAAGCTTACTTGTCTGCTCCCCTCCTCAAACTCTTTTGCTACTTAGCAATGGTAGCACCAGCAATTCAGTGCAGTAAGAAGTAGCAGGGACTTGCTGGCCCAAATATCAATGTTTATTTATTTCGGCTACTGATGGACATGGAAGGAAAAAGCAAAACAGCTCTGCATAGATGTCCTCTGCATCTGAAAAAAATATTTCCTGCTTTGAGTTTTGTGAGTTTTCTGTTTGGCAACAGCATTTTTTTCCTCAGTATAATTCCCAGATGAAAATGTGCTCAATTGTTTTTTCCATTTCCTTGGGCAAGACTTGTATTAATTTTTCTCATTGTTGCAGGTGTATGCTGTAAAAATTCTTCAAATAAAAAGAGCTTTGGGTGGTTTTGTGTTATTTTTGTTTGGTTGGTTTTTTGTCTTTGTTGGTTTTTTTCATTGTTGTTTGTCGTTGTCCCTCCCCTTCTTTTTTTTTTTGGTTGTTGTTGTTTTCTGGTGTTTCCGTATTGGCAAAATACTGTCTGAGCTGCTCTGGAAGCTGTTATGCAAGACTTCCATGAAACTTCAGGTCACCTGCTTTTGCTGTAAAAAGCAGTTACAAATGCACTTTCCAGCACCCACAGGCAACCCCATGAGCACATCCAGAAAACTTACTATTTTGGATAAGTTGCTGTTTCCATGTACTCCTTTTCCTCACAGTAGGCAGTAGTGTTTATTCTCATTTCAAATTACCAATTGAGGCTTTCATCTAAAATATGAGGGACATTACCAAGGTATTAGTAGTTAAGCTGCTTTGTTAATTACAGCCAGGCTCCTCTTTTTCCCGCCTGTCAGTTCAGCAGCAACAATGGTGCCAAATGGCTCTCCACCGGCCCTGCATCAGCAGCTTGTGTTCACACAAATATCTCTGCTGTCTGAGATTTCCAGGTGTTCTTCCAACTACTGGACAGGCAGAAACCCTGACAAGGTCACCAACACAAGGTCACACAATGGAGCAGCCTCTCCAAGCTGAACTCGCCATCTGTTCAAGTGGAAACCTTTGCAAAATTCTGATCATCCATGACACCTAACTCATGCCTTCTCCAGGTCCAGACACTTCTTTTGACATAAAGGGACTTGAGCTTTACACCATTGTCAAGATTTTTGTATATCCTGAATTTATAAAGGGGTGTGATTTTCTTTGTATTGTTCTCCATTTCTTTCCTTATTATACCCAGCTTCCTATTTGTTTCGACTGTGGTCTGGCATTAAGTTGATATTTTCAGAAAACTACTCATTATAACCTTAACACTATTTCTCATGCTTGCAGACAACCAAGACTTCATTTAAGTATGCTCAAAATTAAGTATTTTTTCATTTTCGCCACACTGGATTTACCTACCTTGAATATCAACATTCATTTCTTCACAGAATCACAGAATGTTAGAGTCTGGAATGGACCTCGAAAAATCATCTAGTCCAACCCACCTGCTAGAGCAGGACCACCTTGAGCAGGTCACATAGGAGTGCATCCAGATGGGTTTTGAATGTCTTCAGAGAAGGAGACTTCATAACCTCTCTGGGCAGCCTGTTCCAGTGCTCTGTCACCCTCACCATGAAAAAGTTTTTCCTTATGTTTACCCACAACCTCTTATGCTCCAGCTTGTATCCATTACCCCTTGTCCTGTCACTGGATGTCACTGAGAATAGCCTGGCTCCATCCTCCCGACACTTGTTCTTTACATATTTATAGACATTAATAGGGTCACCCCTCAGTCTCCTTTTTTCAAGGCTAAAAAGACCCAGCTCCCTCAGCCTCTCCTCAAAAGGGAGATGTTCCACTCCCTTAATCATCCTAGTGGCTCTGCACTGGACTCTCTCCAGTAGCTCCCTATCTTTCTTGAACTGGATACAGTACTCCAGGCAGGGCCTCGCCAGGGCAGAGTAGAGGGGGAAGAAAACCTCCCTCGACCTGCCGACCACGCTCTTCTTAACGCATCCCAGGATTCTTGCCCTGTCGCTCTAATATTGATAAGGTTCTTCCACAGCTTTTCACAATCAACCTGCATCTTTACTACCCTGAAGAATCCAAGTGACGTCAGCAGATTTCACTAAGACAGAATTGCCTATTTGTAGCTAATTCTGGCTAGGTCACCTCTAGACACCCTGGGAACCAAGGAGGCCCCTGGATTATGATACAGCAGCCCTAAAGACACTTCTGGATGCTCCATCAGCCCTGAAGTTTGTCCGAATAAGAAATCTGCCAAAGTTCAAGACAGCACATGCACCAGAGTATCCGTATCTAAGAGGATGGGAATTTTGTAGTACTGCCATCTCCAGTATTTGGAAGACTGAAATAAGTCAAGACATAGACTTCACCTGTGTAATGAGCATTTGGGGTTATTGCTTTTACAGACTGCAAATATTTCTTATGCGAGTTACAATGCAATTGTCTGTGGACCACATCTGGTCTTTCAGAAGAGATTCACTTAGCGATTTCAGCATCTTTATACACAACTGTGTTTCCAAATTTTTGATTATAGTTTTAAAGAAAACTCACACAAAAATTAAAAAAGAAAACTAAAAATTAAAAAAAAATGAACAAACTAATCTTTCAGGGCCAAAAGATAGCTAAGAAAAAAAAAAAACAAAGCCAATGTGTTTTTCCCTTCTGTAATTCTGTTTGTGAGTAGAATGTAAATCGAGTTAGCTGGATAATTTGCTAAAATCCATGGATGCAATAATTCTTATGTTGTTCTAACAGAGAAAGAAAGTAGAAAATGTTACAGGGAGAGACAATATGCAATTATGTATGAATACTAACACCCTAAGGGACAAATTACCAACAATGACAGTAAAATACTGCAGATTTCTTTTTGTGCTATGGCATAATTGACTTATACTCTGACAAGAAGAAACAGCTTAGCTTTGGAGAAAAATTTAAAAAACCAAGCTATGCATTTGCTGGAAAGTATAGAGTCACTTTGTTTTTCCACTTTGCTTTACCTGTGATATTGATTGCATTCCGTTATTATTAACTTATATATGTAACTTGATTTGAGATGACATTTTTTTTATCTTTTCAAGAAATCATTAATCATTCTAAATGGTATTAATTATGTGACTTCAATTATTTAATCAAACTTAGTCAACACATTCAATGCAAACACTTTTAAAATTGCATGTGGGAAACCTCTTTGTTGTTTAAGTGAAGGGGAAATAAATCTTTCTCTAATGACTCACATGAGCTGACCCTCAAGGGGCTGTTCCCGTCCATCAACGCTACACCTTGTAGAATCTGCTGCGTGGCACAGGAGAGCAGTAGCTGATGTAACCTGATAAGCAGCAATCTGCAAACACCAATCTTGGGGCAGAATCAGGACCTTAATTTGAATTGTATTGTTAACCTCAAGGAAGATTAAAGAAACACAGTCAAGGTTGGCTGCTCAGCATCCTGGGTGCTTTTTGAGTTATATTTTCAAGGTCCACATGATTAGTTTTCAGAATCCCCTCTACCTGCTGCATAAATGCTCTGATTAGTTTGCTTTTATAGGATGGTTAAGGAATTGAAAAAGATATTTGCAAACAGTCATATATTTTACATTTATAGATGTGATGCTTTTATAGATGCAGGGTACCTGGATGTGACTACAAGTAAGGCCTCCAAAGAGTATTTAAGAAAACAGTAAACACAAGCAAAGACAGAGTAGTTTTCCTTGCAAATCACTTTTCATAGAATCATTGAGTAACTCTACTTTGAAGAAACCCATAAGGATCATCAAGTCCAACTCCTTGCTCCTTTCAGAACTACTCACAACTAAAGCATATGACTAAGAGCATCATCCAGGTGCTCCTTAAACTTTGACAGACTTGGTGCACTGAACACTTCCCTGAGGAGCCTGTTCCAGCAACCAATCACCCTTTCAGTGAGGAACCATTTCCTAATGTCCATTCTGAACTTCCTCTGATGCAGCTTCATTCCATTTCCTCACATCTTATCAATGATCTCCAGAGAGAGGAGATCAGCACATCCCCTTCCACTGCCCTCCTTGAGGAAGGTGTAGGCTACAGTGAGATGCCCCCTCAGGCTTCTCTTCTGCAAGCTGAACAAACCAAGTGACCTCAGCTGTTTCATGTAAGTCTTGCCCTTGACACCTTTCAATGTCTTGGTTGCCCTCCTCTGGACAAACTCTAATAGTCAGATGTCTGTCTTATATTAAGGAGCCTCAAACTGCACATAATACTCAAGGTGGCGGTACACCAGTGCAGCGTAGAGTGGGACAATCACCTCCTTTGACCAGTTCACTGTGCTGTACTTGATGCAACCCAGGACACACTTGGCCCTTTTGGTTTCCAGGACACACTGTTGACTCATACTGAGCTTGCCATCAATCTAAGCCCCCAGATTTCTTTACATGGGGCTGCTTTCCAGCCTCTCATCTCCAATTTGTATGTATAAACAGGATTACCCTGTTCCAGGTGGAGAATATAGCACTTGCTCTTGTAAAATTTCATAGGGTTGGAGATTGCCCAGCTGTCTAGTCTATCCGTATCTCTCTGTAAAGCCTCTCTACCCTTGAGGGAGTCCACAGCTCCCCCTAGTTTAGTATCATTGGGAAACTTCCTTAATGTATATTTTACACCTACCTCGAGATAATTTATAAAATGTTAAAGTGCACCAGCCCTAACATTGTCCCTGGGGAACACCACTGGTGACGGCCACCCCGCTGAAGTAACCCCATTTACTATTTGAGCCTGATGTGTCAGCCATTAGTTCACCCACTGTATAATGGACTTGTCTAGCAGCATACTGGACATTTTGTCCAGAAGGATACTCTGAGAGACTGTATCAAATGCTTTGCTAAAATAAAAATAAAAACACATCTACTGGCTTGAAAGAAGCCACACTGAAGAGTTACAGCTGTGCTCTTGGAGAACAGAACACTAGACTCACACGATGATAGAACCAAGTTTGCCTTTTTTGTCTCCTTGATATTTTCAAGGACATTATGTTTCTAAAGGATAGAAGAAGAAAGGCAAACACATTTTACACTGTTAAAGACAATTAAGTTCAAATTAGCTACAAAGGTTTTGCACTGCAAAATTAGGAACCACGTTATGTAATATCCAATAGAAAATGGAAATTGTCAGGGGTTATTATAACTTGGGGAGGTAGAAATCATTGAATGTTGCGCTGTGCTGAATAGCCATGTTCATTACATTCATTAATTCTGTTTTCTGGCTCAGCATCCATCATTATAGTAGAAAAAAACCCCAAAACACCAGTTTGCACAAAACATCCTTCTGAATCATATTCTGACAGCAGAATTTGCAGAGGAATGGTATTGATGGTACCTCACACACCATCTGGAGATAAGTCATACTGCTTCATTCAGTCATTGTAAAACTATTCAAATCAGAACTGAGAAATGTACAATCATCTGTGAGAAAATGAAGGGATAAACAAAGAGTTCAGTGGATAAACCAAAGAGAGAGCACAAATTGACCTACCTACAGGAAAGAGACTGAAAAGTGAAATTCGGTTGCACACGTACTCATGGCTTGAACACTGAAACAGCTTACCGGCTCTCTGAAGAACATGAGAGTTTGGCCAGTTGAACTTTCTCATTTCTTCTCTTTCTTTCACCACTGATTAGACTTCTAATGGGTTAAAGAAGTTAGAAGAGGTTTTACAGAGGCAAGAAGTAAGCAAACTTATAGCTCCTCCTGCCAATAAGGACACTAAGTATTTCCTCACTTGGCTTGCCTATCCAGTTTTAGTCAATACGCTCTTTCCCTCAAGCATGGCAAAAGATACAGATTTTAGCCTGATAGTAGCAGACAGAGCATCTGAGAGCAGATTAGAGTCAAGGAGAAACTGATACAGGTGACTTCTTCAAAACATAAGTAGTTCTCCTATAACACTTAAGCCCTTATCAGCCTCAGGTGTCTTCTCACTGCCTTTGACCTTAAACCCCAATGAGATAAGATTGTCTCCATGGCTAAGCAAGATATTTACCTGTGATATTACATATGTAGTGCATATGCATTCTCTTGACTTCAAAATTATTATATCAATGTTAATAATCAGTTAAAGTCTCACAACTTCTAAGATTAGGAATTGTTATTATCTTCATTTTACAGAGAAGAAAAGAAAGGCTCTGAAAGGTTATAGGGTTTGGTTTTTTTTCCAGAGGTCACTCAGGTTATGATATACAAAGGGCTTCCCACTATCGAGGTTGTTCATAAGGACTCCTGCACTTCAGTATTAAGGTCTAAGACAAACTCTGATCAAACTCTGAACTTTTAATATGCTGAGCACCTAGCTCTAAGTCAGAAGAATAATGCTGACTTAGTTATATCCAGCATGTTTAGTATCATTTCATAATTTAATGCTGATGATAAGTGTCTGAAACTTCTGTTTTTCTATCCTCTTACTTTTGGGTGATGCTAAAATCCCCTTACCACCTGGTTAAACTGGCAAATATCAGCTTAAACACCTGTGTTCTTGAGACCTCTATTAGTATCACAGCATGCAGCACACGCCAGGTGCATTACTTTGAGAGGCTTGGGATAGGGATTCAGTCTAAAATGATGCCGGTCTCATTAAGAACCCTGTTTTCCTCTTTCTCGCTGTGTTTGCTAGTCTTCTTACAAAGCAAACAAGCCAGGTGTTTTCTCAGCACTTGCGAGAATACTGTACTTTGAATTCAGCTCCAGATGCTTATACAGTGTTTTGTGCAATTATTGTATTGTTTGTGTGATGCAAAACTTAAGAGGGCCAGCTGAGAACAAAATATTTGCCCTTTCCTCTTTCACATACCTCAAAGAGTAATAAAGATTTTGTGCTAAGTCATTTCAAACACTCTCTGAGACGAGCAATGTAGCCATTTAGTAACTCTCAGTTACACCTTAAGAAATACTTCTCAATATATATGGGCTGTATGGTCACATAAACACTATTTAATTCTAAGAAGAATATGCAAAGATTCCGGGATGGGAAGGAGTTACATGGAAAACATAGTTTATGTGAATGAGTTGTCACTCTAGAATGAAATCAAAGGCTGTCCAAAAGTTGTGTGAATACTGTGCTAAGTCTCTCATTTTAGAAACATTGTTGGATAACACGAGCAGATTCCAGACTAATACAGCTGCATACCCCTCTATCACACAGCAGCCAATTCCTAGCGAATTCTGCAATATAGTGACAGTAATGGAAAGCAAAATGATCTCTAAATAATGGTTTAAGATGGTTACTTGATAAAGGGCACCGCAATAATTATGATCAATGGAGCATGGATTCAATATATATTGCCCATTTAGATGCACCAGATTAGCTTAACAGCTTTCTTTAATGTTCTGAGTACTTTGTGTGTGTGTGTGTGTGTGTGCGCGCACGCGTTGTTGTGCATGTGTATATGAGAGGGACAGCACTGCACATTTTGGTGTATTGCTCATTACTTAATATTTATCAATGCAGATGAGCACCTTGCTGTAAAGGAAAGTGAAATGTAAAAGTTTGACTATCAGTTGCAAAGACAAAGCATAAAGAGTTTGAATTATTATTTTTTTTTGGTAACTTTTTTATGATCTTAGTGACAATAATTGCAAAAGTAGTGTTTGTATCTTTAAAAAATAACACAGTTGTGCAAAGGAGATAGAAAAAACACGCAGCTGGACTGAGTGCTTCGTGATTTCCCTAGATACGCAGAACACAATGAACGCTTGAGAAGAAACGGAGGCAGTAGTGGGTTCTGACCCACACAAAGAGGGTCTAGGGATGCTTTGAAGTTTCCCAAGTTTCTTGTGTACTTCTGACAATGAAAATGAAAGTTTCTGAAATACAATTCTCTGATAATTTTCAAAGCTCAGAAGTGATTAAATAATCACTTCTAGGACAGTTCCAGTGCCTAAATATTTTACTCATTGAATTTCTATGGAAGGTCATCCATCAGGTCCAGCGTTACATGGAGCTGACAGTCGGGCTTTATCATGAGGTTATATAACATGCTTTGACCAAACAAGTGCCTTATTTACATAAATCTAGTGCATGAGTGCTTTCTGCTCCTCACTGGCCGTGTTAGAGCAGTATGAATGCCTCTCGGGTCCTCAAAAGATGAAGAACACTGTTATTCTTACAGAATCACAGAATTTCCTAGATTGGAAAAGACCTTTAAGATCATCTAGTCCAATCATTAACTTAACACTGAGAAGACCTTGACTAAACCATACCCCTCAGCACTATGTCTACGTGACCTCCAGGGCTGGGGACTCAACCACTTCCCCGGGCAAAGCCGTTCCAGTGCTTGATAACCCACTTGGTAAAAGAATTCTCCCTCATATCTAATCTAAACTTCCCTTGGCACAATCTGAGGCCATTTCCTCTTGTTCTATCACTTGTTAGTTACTTGAGAGAACAGATTGACCCCCACCTCTCTACAACTTCCTTTCAGGTAATTGTAGAGAGTGATAAGATCTCCCCTGAGCCTCCTTTTCTCCAAGCTAAACAACCCCAACTCTCCCAGACGCTCCTCATAAAATGTGCTCTAGACCCTTCACCAGCTTTCTTTTTTTATTTCACCTCACATTTGGCTGAGAAACTGAGGCACAAGTGGGATGAAATTTTTCCAGAGACACACAAGTACTGGTTGAGCTGGGAACAGATGGTCAAGTTCCCACTTTCAGCCTTGTGCCTAACCACTGCCGTATGCTGCCTCTTATTATGCAAAGAAATAACTAGCAGTTAGGTTTTGTTTCAAACTGAGGGAGGACATAATTTTTGTGTCATAGCTTTGTCAAATTTAGGACTATATTTTGACAGGGCACAGAAGTGCAACAGCAATTGTCACAGCCAGTATTGGGTCTCAGTGACTAAAGAAGCAAGGCTATTTTAAAATTCTAGAGTGAATACAAAATCTAAATATAAAGGCTTCTAAATGTATATAGATTAAAAAAAAAAAAACCCACAACAAAAAAACCCAAACAAAAAAATAAACAAAAAGCAACCCTAAACCTCACACTAAGGTTTTGGAGATCTTGTTTTCATTTTCTCTGTGCTGGTTTTGATTTGTTTGTGTAAGTCTATATACAAAAAAATGCTGCATCAAACTTTGATTGGGTTCTTAAGACGTCAGAATTTTTACAAGGTATATTTTTCCATATATTGTAATGTACACAAAGGAAAGCCCTGTCAGCTGTCGCCTAGCGAGTGAACCCCCCTGCTGGAATGCATCACAATGCTGTGCACCACCACTGAAACCATCCGCCTGATCCCCTGCTCGAGATGAAAAGCAATTCTGCAGGGGTGATAAAATGCACCACGTCCTGTCCTGATAGTGACGTCATTCTTCACGTAGATCAGTTCAAGAATCATGACCGAGGACCAATGTGATGATTTCACCTCGAAGCTACCGGGATAGGATTTGGATGAAACCCCCTGCTGTGTTTAGGGAACGTAGTTAGGCACGAGCCTCTCAGAGCATTCACTCCAAAATAATGGGCAAAGTGAATGAATATTAAATGCAATGCTTCAACTGCAGCACTACACGCTGGCTCTGCTTCGTGAAAAATGATGGCAATTGGTGAAATGATAGTAATGTGTGATATACAAATATTTTGGGTGAAATATATAATCAGTTAATTGGTTTATTAAATTATAAAACCTTTGTTTGCTTGAAAGAGCAATAAAACTAACTGACTAAATGAATATTCACCCCTTTGAAGACTTCTTACATTAATTATGTTTATGCATCACTTGCAGCAGTTATGTTAGACAAAGGAAGCTTTATCTTTATATGCCATAGCTACATTGTATTGTGGTACAAATGATGGCACCGACTTTGTGTCTACATAATTACTGAAATCTTATCCCTTTTGTGTTTGCACATCATTTTCAGTTTTTTGGAATAGTTAAACTCCATTTTACTTTTTAATAACATTTTAGAAATCATTCTGATTCAGGTAAACAGAATTTGATTGCTTTGATGGATTGAAAATGGTTAGCTCAGCCAGAGCTTATTTGATTTGTTTCTTCAGGGATTACAAAGAATAGGATTTTATCTATGAACTGACAAAAGAGGCAATCTCTGCATTTTTGCCTATGAAATAGCAGATCCACTAAGCCATTGCTCCTTCACATAGTGAATGTATTAGTCACGGGGTTGCTTTTTATTTATTTTCAAAGTTTTTATTCCACATTGTATGGGATGTCAAGCTCCTTTCTTCTTAAAAAAATTAATCGGGAAAAATAATACTGTCAAATGGAGTTTGGGAGGATTCAATAACCCATTAGAATTAAAGTAGATTTTAAAACCAAACAAACTCTTTCTCACCAGTAACGGACATCTCAGACAAACGCTCTTCAACTAATGCAATGGATTTAAGTACTTGAATGCTAATTACCTGCCAAAGTTCAGGCTGAGAGTTCTCCTGTGGGTTTCCTGAGAGCTCAGTCCCTGACCCAGTCAGATTACATGGTTTTCCTGGTACTGCTCTTCATTTTATCCTGTGTGACATGACATTTGCAAAGCAGACAGCATCAAGAAAATGTCAATATACGGTACAGAGATGATACAAGGCATCCTGAATAATGTGTTTGCAATTGTTCTTATACTGGCCAGCACATTCACTGAGTCCTCTTCAGAGATGCTGCCGACCCACTGGGGCCTTGTGCCCGCTGGGTTTAGTTCACGGGTGAATACATTGTAGCATGATACTCAGAAAAGCACCAAACAGTTTTTCAGGGAATTTGTCATTTACAAGCTCACTGTTTGCCTCACACTGTCTCAGGGGAGAAAAACAGAAATGTAAAATAAGTTGGTCCTTACTCTGAGACTTTGCAGCCAGAGTGCACACTATTTTTATCCAATAACCCTCTGGGGTTCTTTTCAATTGTTTGGGTTTTTTTTCCCTTTGTTTCTGTTTGGGGTAGTGAATACAGAGAAGTTTAGTCATTCAATGGTCAAAATGTTTAAGTGCACATTCAATTTTCAGTGAGAGCTACCTGCTAGCTTAAAACAAGTTTTCACAGACTGGGACCTTGTGTTCTGACCATTTCCAGATTTCATCCCCATGCTCTGACTATTGGAACCCAGCAAGATTTCCTGCGTGCACTATAAAGCTCAGTTAAATTCGACATCATATACAGTCTACTCTCAAAAAAAGTCCCTTAACAGGAATGTTCTTCCTCAAAATTTCCATTTATGGAAAAAAAATTTTCCATTTATGTGTGTTACTTATGTATCAACCCTGTTAAGTATGAGGTTTTAGATTTGCTCCATGAAACTTAACAGCCAGTTTTCAAGTGCTTCAATTGAGCAGACCACCTAGTGGAAATCAGGACTGGTCCATTTTCTCTTTTGATTTTCACCATCTGAAGATTAGGCCTAGTATCAGGTTGTTTCTCCTTCCTTTAATACACAGATAGAGGACAAGCTACTGATTCTGGTAACTCAGGTTCTGGAAGGCAGCTTTGAGGAACATGTACACAAGCTGCTCTAGGAAAGGTCAGCTACACCAAACGTGAGTCACTGCTCCCACAGCTCTAACCTCAACAACTTATTGCATCCTAATACAACCAGAGATGACACAGGATAGTGTGAGGTTCAGAAATGAACACATGGAGACTTGGCACACCCAGGGCTCTCATTCCACTGCTTCTATTTCAGTTAAACATGAATGCCCTCTTTCCAAGGTTAAACATAAATAATTTATTTATTTTATTTTATTTTATTTAGAAGAATACTCATTCTCTTCCTTACAGAGGACAGAGGTGCTTCATATACCTCGGTTTTATAATTAGGTGTCTTCTTATGCTGATTTATGACTTATTTTGGCTTTAACTGGTCTGTGCTTCAGCCAGCAAAAATGATAAATCATACTCCCATGCAAGCTTCAAAGAAATGCTGATAATCTGTGGTGCCTGATCCCAAGATCTGGCAGCAGAACACTGGAGGAGAAAACAATGTGCTGAGTAACACTGTTGAAAACCTCCCCAGACTACTGGGGTAGCACTCAGACCTCTAACAGCATCTCTGACATTGAACTTCTCTCAGAACTATTGATGAGGCTTTGTCTTCCCCACTGTTACCAGGATTCAGCAGAGGCTGCTGCTTCTGTCACAGAGGGAGGAGTGAACCCTTACGGTCCTGCTCAACAGCACTTCTCCCACACCACTCCGGTCACAGGGAGTGAGAGGTTCACCATGAAAGAGTTAAACCCAATTGCCTTTTCAAAAGCAACAGGCTTGATCATGCACTGTGTGCTGTTTTACAAGGCCAGGTGAGCTCATTCATGAACATCAGTCAGTTCATTGCCAGCACTCTGAACTCCCTCTGCTTTAACCTGAGATTTGAGTTGCATACTTCTTGGGCTTAATCCCGTATTTAATTAAGTGAAGGTCAGAATGAGGGTCAACTAGACTAGTGAACTTAATCCAAGACCCACAGGTTATACAATAGCTGCTTTGGGGAGGTATAATTGTAGATAGGAATCAGGAGAAGAAAAGACAATATAATTGAACAAGTTATACGATAAAGGAGGAGGGGGAAAGCAGGATTATGGTTTTTTTCAGACTGTATGGCACTGGATGCATTTTACAAGAGTAGCCACTAGATAGCAGAAGGGGCATGATGCTCTGATACTTTGTTGGGCCAAATGCAAGAAAAACAACACCTCAGTTCCAGAAAATGCAGTGTGTGTAACTGTGTTCAGCTGGTACCACCGTTTCACGGGACAGAGATTTTTAAGATGCTATTCCATATGTTGCTTCCTGCTGCTCTAATCTTAGCCTGAGCATTTTTCTCCCAACATGTTGAAAGACCACCTTATTTCCTGAACAACTGACCAACCCTGACTTTTGTTCCAGGGAAGACTTTATTAATGAGTGAGCTGATCATTAGCCCAGATTAGGGAAGCACCACACCATCAAAAGCCAGCCCTGCCTTTCTGCTGCCTGAGCAGAGACCCCACCAGCTGGCCACAGCAGGCTTGGGACAGTGACAGGGTATTACTGTTGCACCCTGGCTCTCAACCAGGGTTTTGATTGGAAACTTCTGACATCTCAGTCATTGAAGTTAGAAAACTTTTCTGACTTTCTCCCCCCAGCACCCAATGGCAGTCAGTGCCCTTTAGAGGCTACAGGGCAATCTGTGCCTTTCAGGGCCTACCACAAGGACCCCTTGCAGCACAGCATCCTGTCATGTGCTCTGGTTTCTATTACCCAGTACTGATGAGCTAATGCCCAAATACTGGACTGAGCAGATCTCTGCTGCTGGGCTTGACTCCAGGTGATACCTGAGCAAGCCACTGAGAGTCACAACTTTAAGGTGATGCTTCTTCAGAGGAAAGGGAGTAGTTCACCACAATCAAACTTCATGTTCTTTTATTGCTGGCTTAGAAAGCTGCTCTTCAAGCAATCCTTCTCTGTGCCTCTAATAGCCCAGAATCCTGACAAAGTCAGTTGCTATAGCATAAATTATCTGAGTGTAATAATGATTAATCAAAAGTTGTCAGTAAAAACCCTTTACTCTAGGGTTACACTCCAGTTTAATTAGACTATGATAATGTTTTTGAAAGGCTCATTTGGTTGTCCATAGGATATCATTTGAACCAAACCTAAGAAAGTAATGGTCCTCTGTATTCAAACTTAACAAGCTTCTTCACACTTAAGTAAGGAGAATTTCGGCTCGGTTCCCACCTAGCTGCATCTCTGATGAAGCAATAAAAAGCCGCTGAAGCATTGCAGCTATATCAGTCTTGATATGAAAGTTTCATTCATGACCTTACGGAGTTTGATGTTATGTAGCCCAGAACAAGTGTTTAAATCTTCATGAGGGGGCTGGAGCCCTTCTGTAAGTCAGAGGAGAAAAAAGGCACTCAGAGAATTTGCAGTGCTCCATGTTTTGTACCACACTGCGGCAGCCTCACCTGATGACTCAAATCCTCCTCTCTAATTCCTATGCAGCGAGGCCTGCTTGGGAAAGTCTAGAACTTAATTATGTAAAAACATTCCAAGATACCAATAGTAATTGATCCTCATTACAGATTCAATTTGTCTGCAATTGTTTTAACTAAATAACAGAGCTGTTTTTCAGTTACAGCATATTTGGGAAGGGAGGGTGGAGACTTAAACAAAGATACACTTTCTAACATATTGCCTCAAGGGGGAAACAAGATTTTTCCAGAAAAAAAAAAAAAAAGAAAGATGTTTTAAAGTAATTAGCTCCTGGGCTGAGATATTTTCATCCTGCTGTGAATTTTTATGACAGTGCTGTTAGACTGCTGAAAATACGGTTTTCTAGTTTATCTTGCAGAATTTTAACTATGATGTGCAAGTAACACTGCAGGAGTATTAATTATGCATCTGTAGCTATATATGCACATGCATATACATCCCCCAAAATTTCATCCTGTCTCTTGCAAGAACTGAACCAAGCCTCTTGTGCCCAGTGAAAGAATGAACTATACCTGGCTGTCTGGCACTTTACCATTTTATCTGTTTAAAAATGAAAAAAATGGGTCAGGGTGAAGAAGCTGTCTCTGTTTCATGTGTGTTGCTCAGTGAATAAGGGACCTGATGGATCTCAAAGAATCAGTTTTCAATACCACCTCATTGTTTGCCTCCAGACTAGGTGTATTTCCTTTCTCAAACCCGGTCTCCTGCCTTGTAAATTGGGGATTATGATGTTGAACTTGCAAAATGCTTGAAAGTGGAGCCAGAATAAGACCAAATGCTCTTATTTGATATGAATCATGTGATCTATCTAACAAGAAAAAATGTTGTGTTAGACCCTCTCAGGTACCCAGTCCATTCAGTACTGAGCTGCAGCCATTTGGCAAGAAGCACTTGTCACCCCCAATGTGACACTGTTCTGATATCCTTTGCCAAAAGCTCACCTTGGTCTCTACAGAGGTCAGTGATAATGCTCAGTCATCCTCAGTCCTCAGCCCATGTTTCTTTCCATGGTGTGAATCCAAAATCATTTTGCATACAGAGTAGGGGTGGACTCAGCTTTCTCTGTGTGCCATCAGCAACGGGACTGCCTGGGTGAATGCAGCTGCTCTTTGCAAGTATTTCACATTATGCTGAAGTATAAACAGGAATAAGAAGAGTAAACATAACAATTATATTTTGTTTTACGACAAGCCAAAAAGAAGAGTCCAATTAAAGAAACAAACAGGTGGATCAATCACAGCAGAGCCTTTCTCCTAGGAGAAGAGATTTCACTTGTCCATATTCACCAGTTCATGTGAAGTAGAAGCCTGCAGGTGACGCCAAACATCTCCAGCCTAAATGAGAGAACTGTAAGGAGGAAATAATACTGTCCTGCCTGTGTAATTAGAGAAGCTGACGCGTGAGTCATTGTTATAACGAGTTTAATTATAAACATGATTAAATAGGCAATTAGTGCATATTCTTCCTCAGATAAACAAAATTAAATTCCTGCAATATTAACATCTTCCACAAGGTTTATTATTAGATTACTGTGAGTCATGTGGTACAGGAACATTTTCGTGTCCTGTATTTGTCGTGAACAAACACCAGTTTTTATTTCCACTTGACCAGATGTGAAGGACAATATTTGCTGCTCCTCTAAACTGCCAGGGTCTCTTGAAAAGCTGCATCCCATGCATTTTAAAAAATGCATCTTCTAAAGCAAGCTACAGTCTGTGCAGGCTTTCCAAGTTTACCTAATGACAACTCGCCACAGATACGATTGGTGATTGACAGGAATACGAGGATCCAAGTGTACACGAGTCCTAGGCAGGCAGTTCTCTTTGTGCTCTCCTCTGCCTGCCAAAGCTGCTGGTATGCTCCTAGAGTATCAAACGAGGGCACAGCAGGGTCAAAGCTCTGGGGCAAAAGTGCTCTGGGGATAGAACAACCCAATTCCAAGTTAAATTCACAGGATTTTTCAATTTAAAAAAAAAAAATAAATCAAAAGTTTTTTTAGTGGGTATATTTTACTTTCTGGCATGTGTTATCTCCAGTGCCAGCCTATCTAGAAAGAGAGCAATACCTTCAATATATAGGCAGTCCTTTATCCATGTTGCTCCAGAAAAATTACACAAATTTTAAATACATATAAACAGCTTTTTTCTCCTTAGCGTCTAGTAATTTAAGGGTGTTCTGTAGGTAGAGAGAGAAAGTGCTGAGCAATCATCTCTCTGGAAATCAGGTCCCTGTGAGAAGCCTCTGGTTAGGAATGAAAAATCATGAACTAGTTTCAAAAAGTCCTATAGCTCTGCTTTTCAGATGAAGAAACTGGTAACAGCAAATGGGTTGAAACTGGTTATCAGCTTCAAAATGACTTGCACTTTTGTTTACAGCACAGTCCCTGGCCATTTCTACTTTGGCTTTCCTTGAGGATATAATCTATTTTTTCCCAAGTATGTAAGGAATTTAAAATCCCATACATTTTCCCATGCTTCCTAGCCAACTGGGGTGAGATTTCTCAGCAGTCACTGATTTAAAGGTCTCCAAGAAATGTGAAAAGTGTCTACATATATTCTTTATTTGTCCTCTCCCAAGCTCACATTCTCTTTATGTGTGAAGCTTTCGGGGCAATTGATTAAAAAGAGGTAGTGGCTACAGGAACATTTAGCTGTAGCATCACATCCAATGGCATTATTCTTGACTGTTGAGATAACCTAGATTCTCTCTCTGTATCTCTTATTATTGCTCTGTGAATCCAGAAAGGATCCAAAATAAATGGATATACCAGCCATATGCATATATCTGTCTCAGCAGAAATCAATTCAGCAAATTTTCAGCAGTAGCAAAGTCTACCTCGCTCCTCTGTACAGTGTTCATTGTATACTCCATTTCTGGAAAATGAGCAGCATTTATGTAAGGCAGACTGTTACGCTGTGCAGTTAACATCTTCAGTGGTGATGGAATAAGCAAGCAGCTGGGTCATGGAATGCAGGGAAAATCTCAATTTGGATAAGAAATTGCCATAAGTAATTTTCGTTCTACACCGCTCAGAGTCCCTTACTCTTTCATGAATGAGGCAATCTTGGTCTAACATAGCATGGCATTCACATCGCATAGAGTACATAATGATGTTCATACCATAAAAAATGTTGCGTCTCTATCTACAGCTGTTAGTGATGCTGTGGAGTGTAAATTCTTAGGTGGATGATTTAAGCAAATTCCATCTTTCCCCCAAATAAAAGTGAGGGCCAGATGCAACTCTGCTGATCAATGGACCCGTGTCAGTTACCGGAGAGCAACACAGCAGTGCTGGGCTTGACTGGAGTGTCCATACCAGCAGGGAGTTTTGTGCTGGGCACTGGTAATAAAGGTATGTAACATCCCGAGCTGTGCTGATCAATGCAATGTATCAGAAGTCAGGCAAGAAGGAGAGTGTCCCTCCTTTAGGCACAGCTTTGCTACTGGCTGTGCTGAGAGCCAGCACTGCACAACCCCAGCGTGAGCTGAAGAGCGGTGTAGGTATCAGCACACGGCCTAATGCTGGCCTGCTGTCCAGGGCTGAGTTTCAGGATGAAATAGTAGCCTTGCAGGCCACTACGGGGATTCAGGCAAAGAGCATTTACTGATGGAATGGTCCTGCATTAAGAGTGTACATGAATGTATACCGGTAATGGCTGAGATCAGGCACCTATTATTTTGTGAAAAAAAGCAGGTGCCGTACTGAGATATGCCTCCCAGATGTAGACGAGAGACAAGCATAGCCCTAACACATGAGAAAACCTGCCTGTTCTACAAACCACTTACTCTTAGAGAGCCCTTTATCATGTTGTCAAAATCAGCACCAGCTTGAGCTTTCTGATACCGATAGAACATTAACTTGTCTCGGGTCAACATTACCTATTAAAGAGTGGAGAGGAATTTCAGAATTCCCTGAGACATAAGCACACTGAGAAGCCAATCAAATCCCCAAATATGCTTTTCTTCAAACCTAACAGGTGTACTCTTCTTTCTCTTATTTCTAATTGAACTTCTTGGCATTCTAGTCAATGCTCTGTAGTATATTTTGGAAAACAATAAATCCTGGTAACATGAGACCTTGCTACAGTATTTCACTGTTAAATCTTTGCTGAGATTTGGGAAGAGTGTAGCAGGGTTTATGTGCTGAATTATGGGGTGTGCGGATAGATTATTTCCCCCCCTTCACTTTTCCATCACAGAATTAGCACATAACGAAAAATCACCAATGAGTCAGATTCCTACTGTGTCTGCATATGAATGCTCTAGGACACAATGTATTTCAAATACATTTTAATCTTTTTTTAAAGGTAAATTATTATTTGCCAGTAGAGAGCATTGATATTTTATTTTATACAGCTAATCAATGTTTGATTTTCTTCAGAATGTAATTTTGATGACAGTGTGTTTTTTCCTTAAAAGCAAATATTTTCACAGAAAAATAATTTCAGTTCAATTCCCAAAGAAAACTGGAGGCTCTTCTTGTAAAAAACTTGTTTACAATTTAAAATTATTTTCCTAATTTCATACAGAATTATTGAAAAGTAAAAATATTCTCTTAAGCATTTTTTTCATGTCTGGGGAAAAGAAAACACCCTTGAAAGTTTCCTTAAAATCTTTGTGTTTGATACTTATTTGTTTTACACCCAAATACTTTTCTGTTTACTTATTATATCACCACTACTGTGACTTCCTGGAATGTAATCAGGCTATTTTTGATATAATCAATAATACGGTACTCAGGAACTTCCTGAAATTGTCTGAAATGACAGATTATGAGAAACATTTTGAAAAAAAAACCAAACTACCAAAACTTGGGACGTTTCAAATTGTCATATATATTCTTAAAGACCTATTGAAGCATTTTTATATGATAGTGGGTTAAACATCATTGAGGTCTTAATCTCACAAAGGCATAATGAGACAGCAAAGAGTTATCCAAGACTCTGCATTAACAATGATTAAAAACTGTGAAATTGTATTTAATAGTTTATAGTCTAAAATTTTAACTCTAAGATCATGAACAATAATTCTTTTTTATTATTTTTTCCAATTTAACATCGCTATTCTTCATGGACCAGAAAAGTATAACTCTAATGATTTTCCTCTCTATTTCTGAGAATATTGTTATGCTGCTTTAACAGAATGTCCTAGATGAACATAAGTTTCTATCATAGACTTTAAACACTGCCCAAACTTTTTACCCCAAGCTGACCCGCAAGAGCAACTATAAGCTTTTTTCCTCTAAAAGGCTTTATGATGTCAAGAAAAGCACTAATAATAGTATGTTTGGTTTGTTTTACCTAAAGAATTTTTGACCATTTACAGGGTCCTTCAAGTTCAATCATTAATACTGAAGCTTGATCACAGCATGGCAATTAAAATGTAACAATACCGGGAAAATAGCAAGCATTCTTTCCAAACCTGTACCCCCACACCTTAGTTTCACATATTCACTGATATTTGATGTAAAAAATAGCATATATATATAAGCACTTCAATTTTGCCTTTATTCTTGAAAGTTACACAAAAACTGCAAGGCTCAGAAGACTAGTTGCCAGCTGTAATGTAAAGAAAGATACTACAGAAACCGAGAACTGGTTATGGCAGATACCCTGTCAAAGGATTGATTTATAATCTGGAAATACAAGCGGTAAGAGAGGCCCACCAGCTAGACCTGTATCATCTGAAGCAATCAAATCCTGCAAATACAAAGCAATTTAGTATTACCATTTCCAAGTGCTCCCCACAATAAGGACTCTTGTATGCCAAAGTTTAATATTCAGAGCAGAAACCACAAACTCTAACAGCAGCTTCTGGTCAAGATAGCTAATAACAGTTCCCAGGCAATGGCACAGTTGTAATAGTATTGCACAAAGCAGCTGGGGATTTACTTATATGTCAGCTTCTACATCTGAGAACTAGAAAACGATGGTGGGTCAGACATCCATTTGCTTTATATATTGATATAATTTCATCAGAATTTATGATGTGGGAATTATTGCACTGGCAAGAAATGTAATCTAACCTTCATCTCGCACAATGTAGTACCGATATTATGTTTTTGAGAGAAATATACTGACTTGTTGAATCAGATTACTTCAAGTGCATTCCTAATGGATTTCAATATTCCCTTGGATAAACCACTGCTATTTGCTTTGTATTTATTACATTTTTAAAAAAATATATACAGAAGGTAAAACCTCTTCTGACACCATATATGCTTTCATTTTGCAAACTACAAACATACATTTGTTCATTAATTTTAATGTCTACACTTTTCCCTGGGTAACAGTCACTTCATTTACTCAGCTACCTATATTTCAACCACACACTTTAAGTGTATTAAGAATTTTAAGTGTATTAAGAATTTTAAGTATAAGTATTGACAACTGTATGCTTTTCTCCTTCCCCTCCTGGATTAGACAGCTTTTCCTTGCATATCTGTGAGGATCACATGGTATAATTATTAGTGCTGGGATATTCCCAAATGCCAGGGTATGCCACTAGTAATAGGTGATATATTTCAGATATTCTTTATTTTGACACCTCTAATGTAACAGAACTGCAGGGAATTTTATCAAGAGATAAAACTTGGTTCAGTCCTGAGGCTGCTTTATATCATGAGTCAAGAATGGGGAAAATAACAACAGTAACAAAGATTTAAGTAAAAGGAGAGGGAGGGATCTTGAGACCTAGTGCACTAAACAGCTCTGAAAAGACCTTAAAACCCCATGAACTCCAGTCCCTGTCCTATAGTTGGATTGTGCCCAAGAAGGGCAATTATTTTCAACCTCATCCATATCATGAACATGCTCACTGCTAAGCCATCTTCTCCCAAGCTCTCATCTGCCAATAAGAAATACTGGCAAGTGCCTGAAAGGAGATTCATCACTGCTGGTGCAACACCTAGCTTGGCGCACATCATGCACTGGAGCTCTTGAGAGCACTGTGAATAAGTCAGGCCAGCTGGAAATGGATGTGCAATAACAGAGAGCACTATACCTGTCAGCTCTCTATAGCACCACGCTCATTCCTGTATAAGTCACAAAAAGGGCAGGAACGATCCATTAAAGGGGTGAAATTCTGGGATGCAAAAGTGGAAACAAAGCTTCAAAGAAGTAAAGCAAGAAAACCATCCCTTTTTGGGGCTGAAGCTTTATCCTCAGCTGTTAATCCATAATTCCTGTGTAGACATTGAGGGAAGAGTGAATAGTGAATGAACACTGAAAGTGAAGGGCAGCAAATGTTCTCCTAGACATGCTATTGCATACAATTACCTTTCTCCTCCCTCACAGTACAACACTTAGACTGCATCTTAATCAGTAGCTACTGAGTGGAAATGGTTCCTCTCCTACCCTATTTAGAGAGCTCCTCAGTCTTCTGTCTCTTCAGCTAACAGGTTGTTTTTATATTCCTTCTTCAATTTATTGTCCTTCCCTCCTGCTGTGGTGATCAGACAAGACAGAATAGGTTAGTATATCAATAGAAATACAAACTGCTGTGTATAGTATTGTAAATACTATAATATATGTAAATATTGATATTGGGGATGGGGAGACTGAATTAATATCTCCACACACTATTAGTTCCAGGATACTCGGTCATGTCCAGGCAGTTCTATAGACAAATCTATGAAGAAGAAACAAGACATTCAGACAAAGATCCTGTTCTTTACTGTTATTTATCCTCAAGAACAATTAGAATCAGAAGACAAAAACTAGACAATCCACCCACACATGCTGGTGCACAGTGTTGTAAATTGTGGAAATCCCAATTTGTAAAGGGTGTCATATTTTGTATGGTCTATTCAAGCCAAAGTTTTAATGCCTTAGTTTTGACACTGAGTTCTTTTTCAGTGCCAGACAATATGAAACTTTGTAATGTGAAAGCATTCGTTAAAGCATTTGTAAAAAAATCCTCTTTTGAGATCAGAAGACTGTATCCCATCTTGTTATTCTCCAATACCACTGCATTCACTCAGTTGATAGTGCCAGAGCTTTGGAGATTCATGACATCCATACCGAGGAACTTCCTGAGATGTAATGTTCATCAGAGTGCAGAACTGAAATAAAAATCAGATCACAGAGATGCTTGTCTTGTTTTTTTTTTAAAAAAACCAACCAATTATGAACCTTTAATAATGAAGATTCAGTGATCTCCCCAAGCAGCCTAATGTATTGCTATTGTAGTTTTCCTGATTAATATAGCTATATAGAACACAGAGCTGCACATTAAGTCCGTTATTTCTGCAACAATACAACACAGCCATGAAGAACATATGCTCCTTATACAGCTTAGTTCCTCTTGCTGTACAGATTGTACTTGATAGCAAGTACATATGCAAAAGTTAAGAGTCAGTTAGTGTCACTTATTTTTGAGAATGATGACTTGCTCAGAAATGATAGCTGTTTTGAAATAGGTGTTTGGAAGAAACTGTTTTTCACTCTAATATATAGAATAGACTTAGAACAGCGATTTCTTCAAGTTAGCCTCATAGTAAATGACCAGTCTGTAGTCACTGCGGAACAACTAATGCCAGCTCTGGTTCTCAATGGAACAACCCATTTCCCTAACTCTTAAAAAGAGCATGTAGGGGATACATGAGAGCATCCCAGGCTGAGGGCTTCTATTGAACAGACACGCTATGCTAATGGATGAGATGAACGTATTCAGTTAATTTACCATTATTAAGTGGCAAAGCCATTATTAGAGAGGCAGAAGCTGTGAATGAGATGGGAGATGCTTATAAGTACAGTATTCCCTTGGCACAGGTGGCAGTGCTTCAGATTAAACGTGAGGTGTCTCCTGAGATGGTCATTACTGTTCCTCTCACCTATTCATTTATCGTCCTTTGATGTTCATGGAAAAGAGGCATTATTTAATGATGCAGAAGCAATTGTAACACACTGAACTCTCCAAATGTTTGGTTGGGAAATTTCCTGCTTGATTCACCACACACAAGCTCCTCCTCTTTGCCCCTGTAATACACATATATAGCAAATGTCACCATTTAGCAATAATGTGTCTTGTTTTGATATGATTTTCCCTGGGAGGAAAAGCTCTGTGTTATGAAGCCCACTTGCCTAAATCATGACTTGTATTAAATACTGTACTTGGAAAAGGTTTCAGCCGAAAATGAAGGGAAAAAAATAATGGTGGAGTTTGAGCGTGCAGTCACGTGAATGCATTTGTCTGTGTTTTACTGAGGCAGGGTTGAGGTATTACCTAAAAGCATTCATTTCAAAGCAGTGTAGTGAAGCCTGAAGGAGCACTATTTTAAAACAAATCAGTCAGCATTTTATTGGTGTCGGCCCAGCTTTGTACTAAACACTCAGATTAATGTTAAATCACAGCTCAGGAATTATTCATGAGATCTCATATAATGTAATTGCTGATTTTGGCATCAATAGTCTGTATCCCTTTATTTCCTAGATTAGCTTCCCTTCCTGAACTACTGTATGTCATGCCAGAGACAATGATTTTATATGACATATTTAGGAAAGAGGGACCCACCTATTTTACATAAAACAATGTCTGAGGAATGTACCCTTATTGCTGAGATGCCAGTCTGTGCTGACATATTCCTGTGAGAGGCAGAGCCTGCTGGGAGAGCAGAGAGCACAGCACTAAACGTCTCCTTTCAAAGTGTTGACTGAATGGTTAGTTTTATTCCAAACCTTTATAAAAACTAATGAAATTACCCTTCACCTATCTTTGAGGATTAGCATTAATGCTCAGAACAAACTGCATGACTACTAATCTCTTAATGTCCCTAAAGATATGTACAAAATGAAATTTATAAATAATAAATGAAACCCAACTTTTTCTAGAAATACTAAGTCATCCTGCTCTTTCATTCTTGCTGTTGGAGAGTTGTGTGCTCTTGAGTGAGGTTGGATTGATACAGGGAGTTGGAGAAAGGTGCCCTTGAGCATGGAAGACAGTGAGCTCCATGCTTTCGGCTTCCATTATTTTTTTCCTCTAAAAACACTGCCTTTTCTTTCTACAGTAGCACTTTTAGTTCTAAACACCTCTCTCCTCTCTCATTCCTTCATGCTCCAAATACCTGTATCACATCGGTGAGCAATGAGATCAGGAATCCCTGAAGACACTGAGTATTTCATGCTCAGGTGGCTACATCCTGTAGCTGCCAAAAAAGGAACACTACCACGCATACCATTTCCTCACATCCAAATTTTCATGCAAACAAAACCAAACAGAAAACCAGACTTAAATTCTCTGAGTTGATGAGAAGAACTTGTTAAAATCTATTGTAATTCATTGCAGGTACTACAAGCAAAGGAGTTTCCCAAGTGAGAAACCCAACTGTTGTTCTCTTAGTTGGAATGCACTTCCAGTATTTTCCTAAATTACGACACTGGAGGGATTACTCTCTCTGATTTCCCAGTGCCTTCAGTCCACTCACTGCACTTTCACCCCTGCTTATAGAGACTCACACTTGCATACTTGAGGATTTTAGTATCTACTTTTAAAGATGTGCTGTAGAAAATTGCAGATTTTGAATGTAATGGTTAAAGATTTCCTAGGAAAGCTGGTCTCTGACCTCCATCCCCAGGGTATTTGTTTGCTCAACAAGCACACCTGAAGTGCATTTATCTCACTTGCACATATTTTAGAGAATAGCAGACACGCAAAATATATAAATAACTATTTCTAAAAGATTATAGCAGCAGCACTTTGAACTGATTCTAATGATCCATTTTGAGATGGAACTGGATCTGCTGAAATTAGATCACATTTTCAAGCCTCTGTCATTGCAGGCCTGATACAGTCTGCCCAAGGATACCTCCCAAGTCATTATTTGATTAACTTTTTCTCAATTTATAAGAAATCTTCACTCAAGGAAATCTTTCAGGGCACAGATATTGTCCTCCTCAAGGACTAAGTCACAGAACACTAAGATTGAAGTCCCAAAAGATCTTTAGTTATCAAATTTCCTAAGACTCATGCAATTATCTTTTAATCACTGAGTCCTCACAGAAAAATTTGGAAATCAAAACTAGGCATTTAGTCTTTGCATCCAAAGTAGAAGCAGAATTAGATGCCTGGTTTTGGGGAGGCTGCTATAAGTGGATAAGAGTAGGGTGCCATCACCATCTTGTTCCCTCTAAAATCAGCAGATCCCATTACATTTGTATGGATCTGGCTTGATATTTAGATTCATCAGGTCAATTCTCTCAGATGACAAATCTGGGGAAACACCTAGTGTATGGATCCCAGTTTAGCCAGGACAGTAGGTGAGGTGTGGTAAAATTCAGTATGTAGTGCATATAGTAAAGCAGAATTTTCTGAACACTGAGGTCACATAGACACACACAGGAGTTGACATGACTTGAAAATGAGCCAGTATGGGGTATGACAATACAACATTGTTTCACTCCTCAAGAAAATTTGGTTCACTTGGTTCTGCAAACACAACCATGGGATGAGAAAACAGTGGTGCTGCTGGTTCAGACCTGGGTTTCCAACAAAGCCTGTTCCAAAATCTCATTTGCCTTCAGCTGTACTTGGAAACTTAAGATTTCAGAAGCCTAAAATGCTTGTGAGTAGGGTTTGTACAATCTGTTATATTGTATATGTACAATCATATCTATTCATGATGGAAGAGCATACTTTTGTGAATAACTTTGTATGCTCATACAAAGTACATGTATCAGAAAGTCATGAAACATTTTTCAAAAACACTTCCCAAGAAATCATTATTGCTTGAAAGCCAAACTGTTTTTGTTAAAATAAACCAGACCTATTTCTGAAAGTCCTAAGACTCCCATAGGCGTCGTGAAAAGCTTTAAGGACTCGGAACCCAGAAAAGCGGCAAGCACTTATTTTTATGCTCAGAATTTTACAGTGGCCAAATGTACAGTTTTCTAACTTTACAAAAATGCATAAATTAATAAAACAAAATAAAAATAGTATGATACAAATTACCTTAAGGCTGAGATACCATGTGCCTAATTTCAGCCCAATTTTCATGGCTGTGTTATCTGAGCCTGCATATTTATAATGGAATTACTGACAAGCCTTTTTTCATAAGGAGACCCTCCTGCTTTAAGACCAATATAAATATAGCTGGACAAATTTGGTATGCAGGAAAACAAACATTAATAAAGATTTTGATACACAGAATAATATAGAAATGACAACATATTTTTGACTCTGTACAAAGACATGCATTCATCTGTAAATGATTACATTTCTATCTGTGGCAGAATGGTAGTGTAGGGCATATGAATCTCACCTTCAAAAGATATTCTTTCGTTCTACAAAAAAACGCCGGCAAGCACAGGAAACTTCAATCAATGTCTTATATTCGAAAACTATGACACTGTCAAACTGGTGTCATTAAAGCTAACTAACCATATTAAACGAATATTAAAATATAGGTTTCTTTGCATAACATAATGAGTAAAACTGCTTTTAAGTTTTTCCCTATGCTTTGAGGTGTAGGTGGCATTTTCATTCCAAAACTTTGAAGTCAGAACAAAATGTACAGGTAGAGGGTACTAGATCAAATAATAATCAACTTCAAAAAGCATTTTGGCTGTTAGATGTCCCAAGGCTAATTTCCTCTAGACATTTTAAATGTAAATGTCTAAACTCATTTAAAAATTGTAAATTGGTCTAGGTTCAATCAAAAACCATCCTGACACAGAACAGGGAGATTGGGCTAATTGTCATTTGTTTGTCAAATGAATTCCATTTGGAAAGCAATGAAACCTCCAAGCTAATTCTTTTAAGGTGAGCTGGTAGTTGTATTATCAGTTAAATGCAGTAAAATGGATAATCACATGATGATAATGAAAACTGAACCTATGTTAGCGCTCAGGCTTAGTCTGCCACAGGGCATATAGTGATGGAACTTAAGTACTGTAATGTTCCATTGGGCACAATGGCACCAAGTCTGCTCTTTAGCCTTACAGACACTTTCTTTGCATTTTAAAAAACTTTATCAAAGCACCGTGGCAATGTAGAAAATGTCAAAGTGAAATGCACTGTAGGCAAATTGAGATTTCATTAAGTTTAAATTTATTGCTTTTGACTGATGTATTACCATGCTTGTTAAGAACCAGTAATTTGGAATATCTGCCTGCCTGGTAAAATAGCTTTGTCTCCTTGCGTAATACTTTATATGGACTTTGAAAGACCACAGTAATTCAAAAAAAGTGTGGGTTATTTTATTTTTTTAAAGAGCAATTCCAAATATTTTAAGGTCCCTGACCTAGTGGATCAATAGACTTATGCATGTGTCCCAAGTGTGGTGTTGGTGCACTTGGTAGAAAATTACAACACTAACATGTTATTTTTTTGCCAGGGTATAACATTGCACTCACTGACAACAGAACCTTTGGAAGCCCTTAACAATTCTACTTGTTCTGCCACTCTCTGACCATTTATATTGGAAATAAATGAAAATGTTTGTGAGAGATAAGGAATCCAACAAACTGGTGGGAAACTGTGTGCAGATACTTACTTTTTTCTATAAATATATGCACACACATAAATTGTGCATATACATGAGTTTGTGTATAGGCATATAATCAGACAAAGAAGAGATATAGCTGTATCTGTGTCATGGCAGAACACATACAGATATTCTCTGTGTTGCACAGAGTATATGTTGTTCAGTTCGCAGGCTTCAGCTATGGCAAAAGCTACTTTTGCGATGTTGACATAAAACCTCTTAACGTACTCTGGTGCTTTTCTCACCTTCAGGAAAGGATTGAATCAATAGTGTAGCACAATTTCCAACTCATGACGAAAGTTAGGCCTTCAGGAATAGATTATTGCCCTTGGAGAGAGACCTGGATTGAATTTACTATATTGTAGATACATTTATTTACACTAGGTGCCAGGGTTTTATGGCAGAAGTGACAAAGTTTGTGAAACCCAGGAATGCATTATCATGTTATCTGGTATCTTAGATGGACAGTCAATATGAACAGACTGTAGACACACCTGTCCCAGTATCCAGTTCACCAAGTAATGAAATGGAAACAATAAAAGTCTTTGAACAAACAACAGACATTTGAGTCTTTGGGTTTAAACAAGAGGATTGTGGAATTCAAATGGGTTTCCTCTAGTGCTGCCAAGGCAGCCATACCTGTATTGGTGCCAATGCTGAGAGTCACACAACAAAGCTCAGCTTGTGTCTGCCCATGTGCTTTCATCCTGCAGAATATGGATATAGGCACTTCCTCTTGGGGTGGGGGTCGGGGAAGAAAAGAGTTTGAAATTATACCTATTATACCTACACTTTCAATGAAACTTCCAGTTGAAAACTGAGAAAGTGATGTGTGAGATTCCATGAGCTTTAAATGCATTTTGTTTGTACTATTTCAAATTAGCATTCTGAAGATTAAGGCATTCTATGTGAATTAATTGAATTAAGACAAAATCATCTGTCACTGGAAAAATTTATTTCCCTCCTCACAGGGAAACAACCTGATTTCCTCCACCCCACCATTCAACTTCACCCAAATGCTCCCTGCCTGTGACTGCAGATTTACCAAAGCAGGACACTGCTGCATCTGCAACATCATAGCCCATATTTTCCTAGGAGAGACATTCAGCAGGGGGACTCACCCCTCTTTCCAGTGGAATGTCCAAAAACTTCCTCCTTGTGCTCCTCCAGAGGACAGTTTGCCAAAGGTGTCTTCTGTCACCAGCAGTATCCGGTCTGATCATGGGGTTCCCAGGCCCGGAAGAGATCCACATGTACTACAAAGTCCTGAGAGGAAAGGGATCCCATCAAAGCTGGGTGTAAATCTCAAACCCTACCTAAAAATAAAGGCTTTCTAGTTTTGGGTTTGCATATTGTATAAAAGCTTCACCAACTCTCAATAAGAAAGGTGCAGAGTAAAAGTGGGAGCAAAGGGAAAGCTTTTCATTTGATAAAACATCTGGTTTTTTGCTTTAAGACACGTATGTGCAGCTGCCTTTGAAGTCCAGAAGAGCTATACAAGTCTCCACTTGAGGGCAGAATTCGGTCCAATGTGATAACACAGGAGCTTGTAAAAAGAAGTGCATTTATTACATTTTAAAATATTTGTGGGTTTACTCAGATTAGCCAGGAAGAATAACATCTCGGAATAATTCTCACTCTCTACACACACAGAGAGTACTGTAAGAATTACAGCTAAACCCCACCTTTCTGCTTTCTTTTAAGGCATTGGACAAAATTTGCATTTTGGAGTAAGCCACTAGCTGGAGCTAAAGACCTGTAGAGCAAATTCAAAGGAAAAAAGAAAGGAAGGGGGGAAATTCACAAGCCTGAGAAGAAATCCAGACTGTTTAAGGCAGGCTTGGAACAGGTTTTTGATTGAGTTGTGGATACTGGCTGTCATCTGTTAGAAGGACAGAAAGACCAGCCTAAAAACTGAAAACATCTGTATGCTTGAGCTGATGGCTAGCTGTACTAAACTGGAGCAAAGTCCAACATTTAATAGCAGAATGAATCAAAACATATTGAAAAGAGGTTCCAAAGGAGTAGTGAAACAATGAAAGGAAAAGCTGGAATACTAAAGTAATTCAAGGCAGAAATTAATTGTTAGGTAGTATTTGGAACTGAAAGGGGATTAACTAGAAATACCGAAAACACCTAACAAGCCCTCTGACCCGTTTACTTTTAATTACTGATATTGCAAAGGCTCTTCAATATGTAGCTGTTTAAACATCATCTGGGAAGATGCCTTCATGAGAGCAGAAGCAACGATCTCTTTTTGTAGATAAAGATCAATTTATCTGTGGCAATCACACGCTACGTATCAGGTGGGAACTGAGCATTCCCTGGTTTTGAAGGGTCGAAGTAAAGTAGAGAAACACAAAGAATATTCTGCACATTCTCTTGTTGAGTGGCACACACACAGGATTTGATATTCCCAATCACACAGCTGCAAGCAAAATGCATTACCACCTTTCAAAACCTTTCAAAACATCACCAAATAAATGTCGAATGCACCGAATACGATAAAAAGGGCCAGCTTTTCCTGTAGGCTTCCACTGAGGAAAACCAGGATTAGAATGCTACTAGGGAGTCAGTAAACATTTCTTAAGTTTGTATTTGTGCCTTTTGTACCTTTTGTACACTCAGTTGCAGCAGGTACTGAGGCTGGCTGGCCCAGCATTACATCTGGGGGTAAGCATGTATATGTGTAAGTTGAATGTTTCCACAAGGGTTACACATCTAACACTAATATCATGCTGCCCTTTTCATGATTAAACTAAACACTAAAATATGAATGCTTGTTAGTCTCAAGCCAGGTATTGAATGTAGGGCTTAGTATATGGAGTCATCTGTTTTCCATGGTAAATTTAGTTTCCACAGGGTCCCATCTGTGTCACAGAAATGGCTGTGCTAATTTCCCCATCCTGATGATTTTCCTAATTGAAATAAACTGTTCTTTGACCAACTGGTATTTATTGGATTCCTAGACCCAGTTTGCATAGGCAGCAGCCACATCAGCAACAGATGCAGCTCCCAGCTTTCAAGCAGGTGCTAGTAAAATATTCTGTCCTTTGAGCAGCGGTGGCACGTTGTTTTGAACCAGCCATGTATGACTAGCTATTGTCAACCAACTGCTCACGGGATCACTTTTGTTGCTGTCCCACTACAGAACAGACTTAAATAGTTTTTCTGTGTCTGTGATCAACCCTGTCTTTGTGAGACAACTCTCAGTTTTCCTGAGGATATATTTTATATGACATTCTCCTAAGGTTATGCAGTTCTGAAATTCTTTTTTTTTTTTCCTTTTCTCCAAGTATAATAAAAACAAAAATCCCCCAAGTTGCAAGAACACACCTTGAAATGAATGGTCTTGGTGGGTTTTAGGTACACAAGTATACCATATCTATTTATTTCAAACACTGCATTCATAATATCTAAATATATTGAATTTGACGAATCTTTTTTATAATTTTAATGTGCAATTTAACATTTTTTAATATACACTTTTTCTTGATGCATGGTGCTAACTCCATTAAGCACAGATAGCTACTATACCTTGAACTGGACCTTTCGTTTCACTCTTTAAATTTAAACAGAGCTGCTTTCACATGTGAACATGAGACTTTCTTTCCTGACTCAGGATAGGGTTTTTTTTTAAAAAAGCAGTTTCCACTCATCTACTTTCCCAAACCAATGGCCTGCAGACATTGTAAAGAGCTGCATTTTCTCAACAATACCACAATTCCAACGATTTATTTTTTTCTTTTAATTGTACAAAAACCCCTTTGAGTCAACACCACCTTCAGAACTCTTTTACAGCACTATGCCAAATGTATTTACATGGTGGTCCATAGGATCCAGAAAGAAATTGCATTGTTTCACTGCTCTAGGCAGTATTGCAAATGAAGCTTTTATATTGATATACTTAATGATTCAGAAGTTTCCTTCTGGGTCACTTTGTGGTGCCTGTCATTAAGTTCTGAAAATCAAGATAGAATAAGACATAAAAAACATAAAGAACTCAGTGTGCACTTATGTATGTTCTACTTGGACAAGTGTTTGAAAATTCAGCCAAAAAAAAGTACAATACTCCTCAAGTAGTAACTGTCTTTACTGCATTGCACACACTTTAAAAAGTCCTGGTTTGGCCTGAATCTAGAATGAAGTAGGGAAGACTCAGGCTTGCTTGAGACCAAAACCTTCTCTAGTAATGAGATTTAAAGAGCTGAGCTGCAAGCTGAGAAATTAAAGAGCAGGTAAGCTGAGAGGAGGGAGCCTTGTCTGCAAGACCAAGGAAAACATGCAGTGACTTCATCTGCCTCTGCCACCCTATGCACCCTCAAGTGAATTCAGAGGCAGTTGTGGTATACCTGATCCTAACCCTCCTGTATATTACCCTATATAATTTCCTAGAAAGGAGAGGCACAATTCTTGTAAGCTCTCCCCTTGTGAATGTTGTCACACCGACACCGCGGCCTCGGGACTCTCTGGAGTACGGGTGGGAGATGGCACGACAGAGGAGAGCTGCGCCTCGCAGAAAAGCAGCGTATCGTGCAAGAAAAGCAGGCGAGGAGCGGAGCCGTAAGCACGATGTTTGTTTGGGAGAGGAGAAGCAGCAAAGGATTCAAAGGCACTGGGCACAGCATGGAAACGAACACTGAGGGCTGGCTGGCCGGGGAGTGCCTCTCGGTAATGCGGTATCGCGTGTATCCGCCAGAAATCGCACCTACGGTACAAAGACATTCGAGTCATTTACATAGCCTCAGCAGCAGTGCGAAATGGCTCCTTGTGGAGTCAGACATTTGGAAACAGATAAAGCCGGTAAAGAATGCTTCTTTTCTCCCTAAGAGATTAATGTAGATGTGAACACATTAGGGCTGTTTAAGGGAGAGTATTCTCTTTGACAGATAACTGGGATTGGGAATATTAGATTACCAAATAATGGACCTTTTAAATTCTGTCATCATTACTTATCGGGTACATTAGTTTAAAACCTGCAATTTTGAACTTAGCATTATTGAGCTTTTGAAAGATTAAATTACTGAGCTTTTGTTTGTGAATGGCTCTGTGAAATTTCCTGAAAAGGATAGTCCTCGTCCTTCATTGTGTAAATGTGAATGCCAAATAACATACTTTATTGATATTTACAGACATACAAATGATAGGACTAATGCACCTTAGTGTCTGTCTCCCTGAGTGAAAAGGCAGAGCGCTGTTAGATAATAGGGTGCACTGTATCTCTTTTGTAAACCTGTTTGGAAGAGTTAGTCTTTATCCCCAACCCTTTCCTTCCTGAAAACCTTATTCTCACAAGTAACTTCCCATAGGCAGGCTTGCAGTGCAGGCTTCCTTCTAGGGGGTGCTTGTTTTTACTCATTAGGTAGGTTAAAATACATATAACTTCAAGTTACACAGACAGCTTGCATGTATAAGTTAGCAAGAGAGCCAGCCATGTCCAACACATTAAACAATTAGCTGTTTAAAAGCACATCCACAACTGCATTGGATAGGGAAGATAAAGCCTCACATTCATTAGGTGATCAGTCTCAGTCAGGGGTTTAGGAACAAAATACCCTGCTGTGCTGTCCAGTCACCCACCTGCCTGCTAAGCATTTTACACAGTGGCTTCAGGAACCAGGCAATTCTGCAAGATCTGATTCAAGAGGCACTTGACCACTCTGATGATACAGGTACCATCCATGCCCTGGACATGGCAATCTGTGGTCTTCTTCCTCTTCCGCATCCTCATACTGAACTGTGAGATTCAGTCTTCGAGGCAGGATTTCCAAAGCTGAATAAGGAAGTTAATCTCATGTGTTCCTGAGACATAAGATGCAAATTGGGCATTTTTCTTATACCAACACCTTTGAAAACTCCCACAGAGTTTCTCAAAGTTGGTGAGAGCAAGACTTTTTATTTTTTTGAACTTTTCCGACTTTTTAAGAAGTCAATAGAGTGGTGAGCCAATGAATATGAGAAGTGATAAGCTACAGCCGTGAAATGCAAAAGGAACGTGTTGGCGAGAATTTATGTTTGTTTAAAGAGGTAGGTTCAAATCATGCTCATTAAAGAAAATCAGAGAAAAAGAAAAGATATCCTGTAAATATCCTTGACTCTCCATTAGATCCCAGATGTAGGTACCGCCTATGCCCAAACAACTCAAAACACTTGGAAGCAGTTTAAAATGTATTTTGTTTTGGTGGTTCAGTTTTTATGTTGTGGTTTGGTTTTGGTTTGTTTTTGTTGTTTTTTTCTTTTAATTACCATGTTTTTTCTTGCCTCTGAGATAAAACCTGTTCTGTTTGGGAGCCACACTTCAAATAGATGAATGTTCTGTCTGTGTTAAAAGAAAGAAAATGATTTCAAAAACAAAGTCTCTTCTTCTGAATGATGCTTTCTTCCCTCTTCTCCCACAAATGAAATTTACTTTCGATTCAGATGCAAAAAACTGGACATCTATTCAACATATCAATTCAGCTAACAGTGAGGAGAATACTCTAGCTACAATATTCATGAATTGCTTATCAGGCTAAGCTTAAAAGCCTTCCAAACTCTTGTATGTTCTTAGGTGTCTTTGACACAGAGAAGCTTCATTGTTGCACTTAGATACTTGTAAGACTTGCAAAGTGTCACACAATCATCAAATAAAGCAACTGGGTTACTCATAAAAAATGAGTTTTATTCTCTCCTCAAAATGGTATTACTTCTGTTAGCACTCACAGAGAGAGGGAAGGATCAAAATAATATACTTGCACTTTTTTTTTAGTTTATAGAAATCATGTTGATTTTCACCTAAATTGCTCCAAGTATAAGTAGAGTCACATAAAAAAGACATTATTTTCTACAGATTTAAACTGCATTAGCTATGTATTTGGCTCCTAAATCACTGAGAGTGCATCATTCTGTAGTGTTATATTAAAAAAAATACTAACCATATGCAAACAAAGGGAAAAAAAAAAATCAAGCCAAAATGAAGGCATCATATCTAGGTGATCCTGCTCTGTCACGGGGTTTGGACTAGGTGATCTTTCAAGGTCCCTTCCAACCCCTAACATTCTGTGATTCTGTGATTCTGTGAATATTCTGATTTATCAGCCCCAAATTAACAAAGCTATTGATAAGAAGACCGCTCGAATATGAAGCTGGAGGCATGAGTGCATCATCTTTCTGTATGACATAAGGGTTATGGGTGCTTCAACAGATTTGTATAAAATGAGATGAGTCAACATGGCTCATTCTAGCCAAGGCTAACATCTGCTTTTGTATTTGGGGAGTAATGTGACTTGGAGACCCACATATGCTTTTTCTTTCCTTTACAAGCTCTTCTCATTATGCTAAAAGCTCATTACCATTTTAATTTCTAGATCACAATTCTCATTAATTACTACTGAAAAAAAGGCTTAAGGTTTGAGCTGTGTGTAGTGCTAGAGAGCTTGCATGAGCATCAAGGCAGGTTCTTTCCACAGTGTACAGGCAAGTACTCAATGGCTCAGCTGATTAATGTGCTGGATTATAACCCAAGAACCCCAAGATAAGGGTGATAAAACTACTTCCTCTCTGAGAAGTTGTTCATGAGGATTTTTGCACCTTCCTCTAAAGACACAGTTAGAAATGGATCCTAAGGTCCACCACAAGATTGTAAGATCAGTTAGCAGAAACCAATTTTCTCTGGTATTTTCCTGAGAGGGATGAGGTCTCAATCCCACTGGTGGTGAATGTCTTCAACATAGAAGCAAGCTAATGAAATCTTTTCTGTCCCAGATGAATGGGAAAACATGCAAACTCTTCAACATGATCTTACTCAAATTTACAGAAACCTAACACACGATGATACACATCCTACTTCTACCACCCCAGAACAGTTTTTCAAGTGTTTCAAGCAGTATTCTGTTGACGTGTACAATGCCACAAATGTCCTGTACCAATTACACGGGCTGAAAGACAAGATCATCTCCTATCCAATGGAATTTCATAAGACTCTGGTGAGAACAATGTGGAAGTAAGAAAAACTGGCTTTTCATTGCTGTCCCTCCTTCAACCTCCTCCTCTTCCACTCCTACAAATCTTTACATACAGAACTGATCAAATGAAGTCTTTAACTTGAGGTCAGCTGCACGCTGGCCTTGCAATGCTCAACAGCAAAAGCCTTTGGCAACAAATGTGTTATGTTGTGTGGTCAGTACCTCATACGAACAATACTGATACCAAGTGACGTGTTAGGCACTAGCAATGGTAGCAATGTTTATTAATAAGGAGTCTTTCAGATAATGAATGACAAATGTGCTTTAGATTAGGACACGGAATAGAAAGATTACATACTAATAGCAACAGCCAGGAAAGAAACATGACAGGCGGGAACAAAGAAGAGTAAACAAGAGAGAGAGAATTTGAAAATGGCAAAGATGCAAGCAAATATTTGTGCAGGCAAGCTAATGTCAACCTACCTCCACAGTGCCTGAGGCGTATGGCCCCTTAAGAAGGACCCTAAGCCCCATCCTGTCTGTCTCTCATGAGGAACAGGCTTAGCCAGCTAGAAAATGGCCTAACATTTTGGGGAAGAGATCTTTCTCAGCAACGTGGTTTAGAGTGGAGTCATCAAAGAGACACTTGAGGCACTTTAGGCTGTTAAATATGAAAACTCGGAAGCACAGCAGCTAGGGTGCTGTGTCTGACAGAGGCCTCTGCAGTGCATTATGAGGGAGCAGAAATGTTGACACACTTTCCCTGAAGTGTTTGTATTTTGTTAGATGTTGAACTAAAGTCCAGCTAAACTGAAATATTCTGCTTGAAAAAATAAAGTTCATATAAATACAAATGCCTGCGTTTAAAGCTCAGGTAAATGTGAAGGCAAAAATGGAGCAAACGTTACTGGAAGACGAGATGCAAATGACAGAGTCTAATCTCTCTGCAGTGATCGGCACACTCACTTTATCTGGTTTCCATCTGTCATCTGAGCTTCAAGTTTACAGGCAATGTACTGTCTGTCCTGAAATCTACATTACCGATGAGGCATTCAGTTTTCTGTAGTGGAGAGTCTCCTCCACAGTGATAATCAGTCTTTTTACTTGGGTAAAAAGTAAGGGAATTTATTCACAAACATACTGGAAAATTGAAAGCTTTTCTGTCTGTCTTTGCTTTTCAAAAAATATCACACTTACAAAGTTTTGTCCTAGAATGGTCTGGGAATACAATTACCAAGTTCAGAAAAAAATATTTTCGACTAAAGTGAGTTTGTTTCAGATGATGGTGAAAAGAGTGTTGTGAATGGAGCTAAATGGAATTTAAAAGACCATTAGATTGACAGTCTTTTCCAACTAGTTTTCCTATAAGTTTTTTTTCCTGGTAGCTCATGAAACCTACTTTTAAAGAGTCTATTGTATTGTTAAATAAAAAAAAATTAAAAGCATAGATGCTAGGGTGCTGTGCTGGACAGAATTCTGTGGCAAATGTTTAGGGAGCAGAAATGTTGACATTTCTGAGCACTGAGCGCTGTTTGTATAGTGAATTTCAAAGGCTTTTCCTCATTTTACATGAGATCTAATTTCAACACAAAAATTGTTCTACGCTGGCAATAAAGCGTCAGAAAATCTGGAATCAGTCAGTACATGACATGAGACACACAGACATAAACCCATGCTGCCTGCACTGTGGGTATCAGGCATTTCTACCCAACTCCACCTACTGGGTCATCCCATAGACAGGAGAAAGGCAGAATTGTTTAAAATCAAGCCTATCTAGCCCCTAAAATACGTTGGCTTTGTGACTGACAGGTAAGAATGGTTATAGCTGACTCAGGTATTGGCTCTAACATAAAAAAGCTGAATGTATACATCAGTAAAATGTGCATGTATTTATGCATATATACTTTTGCAAAAAGAAAAATACACTTCTGAATCACAGTCCTCATGTGAGCAGGACCCAGTGACAATCTGAACCATCTCTAAATAAATCTGCTGCTGTTCTTTGTCCACTTACAAAACTACATTAAAAAAACCCAACCACCATACAAACAACAACAACAACAACAACACCACCACACCAAACAAAACCTTGAAAGCCAAAGCACCAAAAACTTGAATAAAACAGATTAAAACTGGTAAACCCTCTGTACTACAGGTGTTAAATCTATATGTGATGTGCATTATGTTACCACCTGTGCTCATCTTATTCTGGCCAAAACAATATCCTCTGCAGGTGTGCAGGAGAAGTAGGAATGTAGCAGTGCTTTAGAGGAAGGGGAGAAAGTGGCAGCTTTGGCTGAGACTTTCACGTTCAATCTGCATTTAGCTGCATGCCAGAGGATGACCACATCTGTATGGAGGAATTTCTGGGAACCACATGCAGGCATACATGCTGAGAAATACCTTTGGCAAGCTAGATGGCTGTGTACTGCTGCTGATCCATCTGGAAATGATGCCAGTTGCAATATTTCCTGGTATTAATAAAAGGATCAATTAGATAAACAGAGTCTTTCATATTTATCATATTCATCATATTTATGAGCTGCTCTGACAGTCCTTTTCACTTTTTTCCTTTCTGTTTCAGTAATAGCCAAAGAATGCTGATGAGATGCTAATTACAGTAATTTGACCCTCAGCTGCTCCCAGTGGGTAAAGTTCAAACCCAAAGGAGAGGGTTTGGGATATGAAGTAATAAATGTCACTGGTGATCCTGGTTTCTCAGCTTCTGTGGAGCACCAGGATCATCAGAAAAGTGCTCCTTGCTCTATGAATACATGGCATTCCTTCCTCATCAGTCCAATGTTCATTAAAACGATGAGTGAGACCCTGGAAGGCTTTTCTTAAACCTGCTGAGTTATTTCCTGTATAGGGATCATGACATTGATATGCCTCTCATTCAGCTGAGAGAGGTTCTCACCAACACTTCTCCACAGTCACCTGCATCACTTCTCCACAGCTATTTGGAAGGTAGGGAGTCCAAGTCAGGGGGAGAGATATACTTTGAGTATTTGCAAGACTTTGTTATTCAAAACACAGTTTGAAAATGGCTGTAGGAATTTAATTAGAAACTTCCATTAGGAGATTAGATGACTAGAACAAAGAAAACCAGTGAAAAGGCTTCTTATTAAAACCAGTAGCACTGCAGAATATTGATAATATAACAAAGGAATGAGTGGATATGCATAGCAAATTATTAAAGGTTACAGATAAATGTCCAAAACTTGCTTAGTTTCTGGTTATCCCAGTATGTACAGAAGCCACTGAGACAAGATGACACATAGTCCCTGCCCCTGCAGAATACAGTGGCTGAGGATGGCCAGAGTGCAAAACTCAGCAGTGCTGCACGTTAGTTCTTTGCATATTTCCAGTCCTAGTGCATAAATGAAACTTGAACAAGGACATACAAGTCCACAGGCTGCAGTGTGGATTCTAGCCACAAAGATTAGCATATGTAACCTATTGTGATAAAAAAATCATGCCTGGCAAAAGGGGAGTCTGTGCCTGGAAGAGGACTGGAGCAAGAAGAGTTTCAGGGCTTTGTGACACTGCAGAATCCCTAATTCATGGTCAGATCTTAGCATCTACTTACTCAGAAAGCTGAAAAGTAAAATCACTGAACAGAATTCGTTCTGTGCTAACTTACACCAGGACAACAGTCCTACTGTTTCCACACAAGACTGGTCCATATTCACAGCAGCCACCGAACCTCAACTTCTCGTGGTTCTGCCCTCTACAAAAATCTCATCAGTGCCTAGTTTTATAGTTTATTTAAATTTATTTAAATTGTTCTTTCCGATACAGTCTCTCTACTTTTGAATCTACACTTTTTCAAGGCTCGACCAAAAGCAATCAATGGGTTTGCAAGATGTATGAAACAAATAACTGAGGCGCAAAGAATCTTCCTTTTCAAGACAGAAGGGCTAGATTTTCTCAACCATCAAGTGTAAGACTGTTGGTTATGTCTACACAGCGTTGCAATATTGAGCTAGCCCGGGGCTAATTAACCTGCAAAACACTGTGTTGATCTAGGTATGTTGCTGTTGGTATCTGGGTTAGGGCATGCAGAGTTTGATCAGATATCTTTGCATGATACTTCAGAAAATACAGAATGATGAATTGTAATTTTTAAAATGCCTTGCTAACCAGGGATATACAGTCTGTTTCTATGAATACAGATGAATATGCACTCATTGCTGGAGAAAGACTTCTTAAGTAACCCAGACAAAACCAGTACGTGAGTAGGCATGCACTGCCTACCTCAACCAAAGATCCTCCCATCTTTTTCACATTCCAGTGGAGTCCAGTGAGCCAGCATGAACTGCCTTGTGTCTCCTTGCACTGCTCTAACAGGCTGGGGTAGCTGAATAATCTCACTTTTCAATTCCAGACTCTTTATAATGAGACTAATGTGACTTCAAACAAAGAGCCAGCTTTGCTGGAGATTAACAGATCTACAGTTACCTCAGTATTAGCTAGAGTGTAAACCATCCTGCCTGTAATACTCACCACCCTGCCAATGTGGAAGCCGAAGCAGCATGGCTAGCAACTGGCAATGGCAAACATTAGACAACTTTTGTCTACAGAAAAAGAAGTAAACCAATAAATTAGCAGCCAAAGATTTAGAGGGATGAGTTTCCTCTTTGTTAATACAGGACAGCATTGTAATGGTTACCAGTTACTAAAAGGTTAATAAATTTGAATATTTCCAAGAAAAAGTAAGGGTATTACCAGATGAATAGATAGCTAGATAGATGACTGTAAAATACTAGAAAATTGCTGATTGCTTTGCTAAAGGGCAGAGGCAAATTACAATCATTGTCTTTTGTTCTTGTGAACCCAAGGCTTTTTTTTTTTTTCTTTCTTTTTTTTTTTTTTTTTTTTTTTTTTTTTTTTTTTTTTTTTTTTTTTTTTTTGTAGTTAAGTTATTTTAAAGTGAGCCATACAAGAAACTATGATGTCCCAGGAAAAAGTGAAAATAACCCAGGACATTTAAATGGGTCATGAAGCCATCCTGAAGCAATACTGAAACACCACTATATATTTGCCATTTCACAGACTTCACACAGTCTGGAAAAGGCTAGAAGACATGTCTTTTTAACAATATTACAGTATCTCAGGGTCAATGTTATGGTAATACAAGCTTCCTCCTGTTCATCACAGAAAGAAATTTGTACAGCTACTGCAAGATAAAATCCCATCCAGTTCAGTAGTATAAAAATTTTTTTAAAAATCCATTCTTTTACACTCTTTGCTGATGAAAATAGATGGGGTTACTGGCTTAGAAAAGCAAGGAATAAGGAGGAGAAGCATGTAATGGTGGCAGAACAGCTCCAAAACAGACCTTGCTTGGTACTTACAATAAGTTTTCATAACTATTTTTACTGTCCTGCTAACAAATGCTCTCAAATCCAAACATCAGAACTCCTTCACCTTTTCAAAAGCCTCTAATGCTTCCTGAAAAATTCTTTTGATAATTTTGATAAAAATTCTCTCGACCATTCCTTTCAGAAACTTGGAAGAAGAAACAAACTTTCCCTCTGAAGAAAAATTAAACCATCTCCAGTCTGTGAGGCTGTTACACAGAAAGTGTACAGTTGTCTTAGCTACATTCCCATAGTAGCTATAAGCTTCTCATTCTAGTGGCAATCTGGACTAGAATGACTTTTTATTTTATTACACCCTTGATTTGTCATGAAGAAGTACAACAACTTCATGCAAAAGTATAATTCCTGGGACCACCACCTCTGGCCATGGCTGAGAGCTCCCTTGATTTGAAACTCACCAAAGGAAGGCTTGCTTTGTTCTGTCATCTCCTTAAACCCCTGGGGAGAGCCAGGGTGGCAGCCTAGGAAGGCTCTCCTTGCACCATTCCCAAAGATGACAATCAGGCTGTGAAGGAGTCTGGCATCCAGAAGCACCCTAGGAACAACCAGGATCTTTGAAAGTCATCAGATCTGTGGGCCACTTGGGCCCCTTTCTTCTTTATGGAAGAGTTCCTTGAAATTCCACTCAAAATATCTCTAGTATTCCCCCAACCATACAATATCAGCATTAAACTTATGTCTATATGGTAATATTTAAATTATAATGCACTAGCCTTTCACCTTTAGGTTCCTGACTGGACTCAAACCCACCTCCTATGGGAAATGAGTTTGGTGGCCTAAGCTGAGTCTCAAGTAGACAAAAGTCCTTATCTCTAAACTCCAAACATAATTCAGCACAACATGGCATGATTGGAAGTCCCTGCTCAGGAAAAGACAAGGAACGAGCTTGTGTCAAAAGTAAATTACCTAAGTAATAAAATCAATACTGAATTCAGAGTGGAAATATCAAAATTATCAGGTGGTGCTGTGGAGGCTACAAAATTGCTGTTTAACGCAATGTTTTCCAGCTATATTCAAAATGAGAAATGTCACTTAGAGCAGATAAACTACAAAAAAATGAGGTCAAAGCTGCAAAGAAGCATAAGCTGAGAACCTTAATAAATTAAAATATTTCCTTGAATAGCACCTTATCTCCCTTGGAAGAATGCATACAGTTTGGAACTGTGTAACTTCCCTCCTCCCAAATATGCCGCGAAGAACAACCATCATCTGCATCTCAGATACATTTAAAGATGGCTGAGCATGTAGTAGAAATGTCATTTAGAAGTGAGTCCTTATGAAAATTTCACAAGTTTAAAATTGGTCATGGTATTTTTTAGGAAAACACCTACAGATGAACTAATATATCTTTAAGTTAAAAGAGATTAAAGAAAATGTGAGCTTATTGACCTGGTGCTGAAAAAAAGCCAAAAAAAGAGTGGCTCTTACTGAAAAAAATGGTGATGTTGTGATCTTTAAACCATCTCCTGGTCAAGTTAATGTGACATTGGGTATTTACTTCTTCCCTGCCTGCTTGCTTTGTAGTCTCTACCCTTTACTCACAACAAAATGGATGACAATTTCATTACAGAATGGCATCACTTGTCAAACTTCAAATTACTGATCATAAAAATATCAGTTATTCTTTGAAGGATTGTTTGAGCACTCTTTTTTTTTTTTTTTTTTTTTTTTATCAGCATTACTGTTTAGTGCAACATACACAAGGGGTTGAGGGGGGAAGTGATGGTGGAAAGAAATCAAACCTGGCTGAAGAGCTATGAGTTTGCAATACCCTACCCATACAAACAAGCTTCTATCGCAGTTATAGACAGCAGAAATAAAAGGGAGCTTTTTGGCTCACAGCTATAAAAAAAAAATTATCATAGTGATGAAGTTCCTCAGCCATCAACAGAGCTGTGATAACGCTGTTTGATGATGATTTTCCCATGAATGTTAAACAGCCGCCACTGCGGAGGAAAAGGAGCTTATCTGCACCTAATACTGATCTCTAATTCCTGCCCTTCTTGAACCATCCATTTTCTAACAGCATTAACTGGCAAATTTACATCCCATCTTAATGCTGCTAAAGAGGACAGGAGATGAAGAGTAAATGACAGCAGTGTAATGAGGATGGCTTTTTTCTCCTTTCTCTTTAATGGCTGAAGATTTACACAATTGTCTGTAAGCTTATATAGAGAGCTTACCTGAACCTTTTGCCAGCATGGATTCAACTTACAGGAGCTTTTGTTAACTAAATACACATAAATATTTTTAAGGAGGTTTAATATTGTGACTTCAAAGAAAGCTAAAAGACAGGATGAGAAAAAATATTTTTTTAGCATTTTGATTATGGATAAAAATTGCTAATATTTCTTTCATAAGCAGATGCAGTTGTATTTGCAAAATACAAAAATGCATACAAAAATTCTTTTTCTGCTGAAAAAAACCCCTCTTCTTAATTTTTTTATATTTTTTTTTTAATCATGTGAAAGAAGAATATATTTTCAGGCTACAGAATTCTAGTGAAATTTATCTCCAAAACTCAGAAATCAATGGTTATCCAAATACATTATGTAGAGCTGTGTTTCACATGTCACCCACAATATGGATTGCTTTCTGATCATGTAGCTCCCATCAGCACAGAAGGCACTACACTGCATGGCAGAAAGGAGAGCAAGAATGGAATGTTCTAATATAGGAAACCACAGCAACAGCGCTTGGCCAGAGTCAGTTGAAGTATTTCTATATATCCAGATGATAATTTCAATGGAAATTTCAACCAGTTCAAGATGTGCTGTCGATATTCAAAAGGCTCTTGGTCTGGCTCAGGCTTTTGCTCAGATAAAAAGACTAAATTTAATTAGCAAGATTTTTTTTTTTTAAATCATTTTTTCCCAATTCTTGATTTACTTCATATATATTATTTCTCCAGGGTGTGTACGAAAGGCAAAACACAAAATATTTTTTTAGCAATACAAGGGTGGAGGCTTTAACTCCCATTCTGTGCAAATAACCTCTGTCAGAAAGAAATGTAAGATGGGGGACTTGGTGTTTTTCAAAGACTCTTGTTATAATCTATTGTTTACTCTTCAGAAATGTCACTGTTTCATACACATCGCCATTATTTCCCTATCAAGCATGTCACAAATATTTAATGCATACAGTATAAATGTACATCCGTATCTATACACACATATACATGTCTAAGTAGAATATTGTATTAAACGTATATGACAAACAAACATCTATAATAAAATATTCAAAACCAATTTTTATTCTCCTTTCAGTGACATTTGTACACAATTCTTCTCCCTTCCTCAATGGGAAAACTGTAAAGGTACCATGAAAAGAGCTTCCTAGCAGTGTACTGCACGTCTGCCCATACACCTGCTCACCATACTCACTGTTCTTTTAATGATGGTTCAAGAGCCCTGGACTGTTGTTGTATTAGAAATGAGAACAGACAGCAGTTCCAGACCAGCTGCTACCACAATGCTGACTGTGGCAACACGTTCCTGGAAGCACATGTATCTCAGAATGCAAACTTTCTTTATGCTTAAGATAATATTTGGAGTTTATATTTTCTGGACATTAGGACATGCTATAGGTAGAACCCAAGACATCTAATCCACAATGTACAGGACTGATTAATGAATGATATACTTTGGCATTAGGCATACATGGAAATTTGGGTGGCTGTCTTCTCTTTCTCTACATTAATCTCTTGGTTCTAAGAGGCTGATAAAATCAGCTAATTTGTAATGTGTCATTACTGCCCGAAACAACGTAAACGATTTGTGCTTCAATTCAATCTAGTCAGCCCACAACCCCAGCCAATTGGCCATAACTTTCTTCTCATCTCATAAGGACACCTTAATTACTTGCTATAACTATATCTCAGAGAGTGGAATAAAGGCAATACATGCCCAGAATAAAACCATCCAAATGCTTCTGTTTACTGATCAGTTCTGACCACAAAACAGATTTTTTTTGCTAATGATAACTGTTTCTAAGTAGTATGTTGCCATGACACAACACTTCTCAGGCTCCAAAATCAGAAATGAAATTGTCACATAGAAGTCTCCACAGAAGAAACAGAGAAGCCCGCGTTTTGTGATGTATAGATCGACCCAATTTCAGAGTCTGGGAAGGTCTGTATAATCCTGTTTTCAGTTTGATTTTCCTTTGAGCATCATCCAAGCCATCACTACAGTTGTTTTTTTGGCACACAGAAGTGTTCTGTCACAGACTAGTTTGCTTCTTCCAAACAGGTACCAAAATGAATCACTTAGACCACCTTTCAGATCTAAAATAACCACATGCTTATTAATCCATCTGTCTGTATGACATGCTCTCCAGTCTAACTTTCCTAGCAGCCCAACCTTCTTCGTTACAAGGAACTTCCTGAAAGACAGTGACAGAAAGGAAGAGGCCTGAGCTCAGAAGTAAATAAGAATCTTAATACACAGCAGGATATAGTTGTAGAGGACACTAGAAAAGAATCTAGGAAAAACAGCTGGCATTCATGTCTCACTATCTCTTCAACGCCGTAATCCTGAGAGATCTCACTACAGCTAGGCGAGAATTTTTTATAAAATGCTATTTCTAGGGAAAAAAAAAAAAAAAAAAAAAGGAAGTACTCTTTGCATGAGAATCAAAACATTATCATTTTCTTAGGAAAACAGAATGAAATATATCCATCAGCCAGAAACTCCCTTTGAAATAATTGAAAGAGGTTTGGAGTTTGCTTTTTTTTTTTCAAATGAAATTGAAACTCATTCATTTAAAACAGCCAAATTACATTTCCCATGAATCACTGCAGTATATTATGAAGGAAAACACAGCTCAGTGTTAAACTGTGCCATAGAAAACATTTGTTTGGTCTGACAAACTAAAATGCAATGTTGTAACATTTTAAAATCGTTTATAATTGTTATAAAACTACCTATTAAACTGAAAACTCAGTCTGATATAATCAATCTAGGAACATCAAAAACAGAATAGTAAATATTTCTGTTTTCATCCAGTTCTTCCACACATGCACACAAACTTGGATCAACCTTTCAAACTGGTTTACAGTTGCCCGTACAGCGACAAGCCAAACCACGAGGTCAGCATGGAAGTGTCCTCAACAACCTTACAACGAGTATCCAATTTTCACCATAAACAAATACAACAATATGAAAGAAAACTATTGAAGCACCAGTAGAGGCCCACCTGCGCTGCACACTTGAAATGAGATTAAATGATGAAATATAAGTAAAATATCATCACAAAATTTCATTGTCTCCTCATGTTGCAGCCTGGACCAGAAGAATTGCTGATGGCAATGCAGCACCCCAAGCGTACCAAAACTGCATCTTACTCTGCATTGCAGACTTTTTGTGTTCATCTAACAAATATTTTAGTGTAACAGGACATAGGAAAGATGCACCTCCAACTGTACTTCGCAAAATATTTTCTCCTAGGCTGTATGGGTAGGGAGGGCACAAGGAAATAATGGAGAAAAAGATACAGACAGAAATTGTTTGTAAAGAAAATGCAAACATACCCTTAAAACAAACAAACAAATAAACAGCCTTAAATCCATCCAAATTTCTTGAATACATCATGATGCCCCAGATTCTGTTAACACTAAGACTTACAGAGAGAAATGGGAAATAGGATGTGCCTTAACTCTGCATTTAATCAAGGTGAATCCCTCTCTGTTGATTATCAAGTGAGGATAGATTTCCTGCTCCACTCTGTCCTTATACATGAAGAAAGATACCGTGACCGATAACATCTAAAACCATAATAAGAAAAAAAGATTATGTTAACTGTTGCTTAAGAAGTGTCTTTGTACCAGAGAAACAAACAAATTGAAGGCTTTATAAATCAAAGGGCAATTTAATGTTGCAGTTCTACAGGAACACAGAAGGACTAAGAAAGAGCTACCTCCTCTTGTTGCAGGCAGATCACAGAACTCTCACTGTTTTGAGCATGTCAGCAGTGGCTTCCTACTACCACCACCTTAGACCAGCCCTGGGAACACATGGCTGGGTAGGTTTATCTTCAAAACTGGATTATAGGCTGCCTGTGCTAGCTTTATTATTGTACCTGAGAGAGGAAAAACTCAAGGTAGGTACATTTCTGGGAAGAAAACATTTGATATATCTGAATATGTGAAGTCTGCTTTTCATATGTGATGTGTCCCTTTGTGCCCCACCACCTAATTGGAATACTGAGCCAGAGTTCTCTTCCAAACTGCAATGGTCCTAGATTGTATAGTGGAAATGGATTTTATCTAGCAGGAAAAAAAATAAAAAAACCCAAAGCTAGATACAGAATGAACAGTCTGCACCAGAGATCCCGAAATCAGGACCCAGAATGATAAAAACCCCAATATGCTTGACTGAACTGAAAATCACTTCCTTACACAGAGGCTGTTCCGAGGAATATCTGAAGCTATACTTATTGCGTGCTTGAGAAAGCCAATGAACTGGATCTCACACTAGATCTCATTGTAGTAAGAAATGTTTCTGACTACAATGAAGCCAGCAAGTGATTTGCAGGTGAGAGATCACAGTGACTGACCTGTAGTCCCACAAGACACTGCAAGAACATTGCAAGGTTAACCTGACCAAAGTGTGCAGTTCATCTTAGGTGACTTCCCTGATCTTTGTCTCTCTTTTCCTTCCACATCCTGGATTACAGAGGAGGATGTGGGTGTTCAGAAAGTTCAGTATCATCAGCTTTACTGTTTGTCATTTGATACAACCCTAGTGTGCCCTAGAACTCTTCATGATCTTCATGCGACCACCCTTATTTCTACAGTGTGTTAAGATAAATGCCTGGGTTTAATTTTCATATATTCATTTCAGTCAATGTGATTATGAAATAAAAGAAAAAAGATGAAAGAGGGAGTCATGCCAAGGACTGACTTTGTATCTAGCCACTCACTACAGGGCATCCAGACTTGATCACATAAATGGAAGCTGTAAGCAGTAAGCACAGTAAAAGACAGCAGTAAAAATTAACCAGCCTCAGTAAACTTTTTACACACAAATTTCCTAGTGTTTTGCTTGTAGATGCAGACTTAACATTCAGTTTTATGAATGTGTCAAATTATGATGCTTATAATGCAGTATTGCAAATTTAGCCTGTGCAAAATATCACCAATGGCATTTTTAAGTGGTCCAGTTTGAAAATGTGACCCTTAGAGACAAGATGAATAAAATTAGTCAACTCTGTAACTTTAAAATAGCTCTTTTCTAATTAAAGTGTGATGAAGCTTTCAGCCTATCTAGCTTGGGATGCAGAGTGCACGAGCAAGCCAATTAGAGATAGTAGAAAAAACAAAATGGTGTCACAAAAAGATTTACCACATCAGTCCCTCCAGTAGCTGCACCATTTCTGCTGATAAAGGTGAAACAACAGCCACTGCTGCAGCTAAGGCTGAAGCTAATGTTAAGCTGACAAATCAACTTTTAGAGTCTTGGGAGATTCGGCAGAGCTATCAAGAGGCACAAAGGCTACTAATGCTTATGTCATACTTCTCAACTCTCACATTTTACCCAGGAGACGCGAGATTTTTTTGGCTTAAAAATTTTTTGATTTTTCTATTCTCCTGGGCAAAAAAATCAAAGAGGCCCATTAATTCAATGAGAATTTCACATATCTCGCTGCTTGATTTTTTTTTTCCGCAAGACTCACACTGTTTGAGGTTGAGAAGTATGCTCTACTTTGATAATGACACCCTGAAGGATAGCACTGGTAGAAAGATGAACATACAACAGAATCCCAGCTGCTGGGATTTCAGTGCAGACAGGCAGTACATGTCGATGCTTGAATTCAGGTGGAAAGACCACCATATATCATTACACTGCCATTCAGGGAAGCCTTCAGAATGACACAAAGAACAATTTAGCTAGTATTTGAACCTACATAGCACAGAGAAGAGAAGAGAAGAGAAGAGATGTGTCCGACTCTTGTAAGCAGGCAAGCAGATAGCAACAATGTGTCAAACATTTGCACTCCTTGTGGTAATATGGTCCACGACTTCTTAGGGGACATGATTACATGCTTGCTAGAGCAACTTTCCCTGGTTCTCTAGTGGTGAGCATCAGTAGAAATGGGAAGAGACAAGCAGATAAGATGCTACAGAAAGAAAAAGCAATGATTTTGATGACAGACTTTCCTCATGTTCCAACTTTTCATATCTCAAAATGCTGGGGAAAAAAAATCAAATTTTTGTACAACTTAACATTTGAGACAAAAGCTGAAAGCAAAGCTAGAGGACAGACTAAGGTCTTACAAGTAAAAGACCTTTCATGTTACGTTCAAATTATGTTCCAAAAAACCAAGAATACATCTGCTTTGTGGTCAAAAGCATATGTGTTTGGGCACCTGAGGTCAGAACTACTACATCTTCTGCATACTTTGTGTACCAAAACAACCCAGTGTACTCTGTATTTACATTCAATCATATTCCACACGGCACAATCTTAGTAGCATATGATGAGTGATAAAGATCTAGGAAAATTATGTGGCTCAGATTTCCAAAATCTGTATTCAGCTTCAAACAAATCCATTCTCCTTTGCCTCAGTTGCAGATATTTTTGTAACAAAACAGTATGTGCCTAACACAAATATTATTCAGAAATTAAGGTAAGCTACAAAACAGAAATACAGGTGCAAAGTTTCATGACTCAGTATCCCTGTGTGGTTCACCTGTAAAGTTCAGATTTGAAACTTCATTCAAATTGTACATGTGTGGCTTTTCAAAGCCACAGACTTAATTCAAGCTTAGCTGCAACATTATTATTATGAAGAAATAGTAATTAAAAGACTAAGTTAGCCAGAGGAATTGGGAAAGAATGTAAGGCAAAGTACAATTTTAAGATGTAGGTAAACATGGAAGAATGATGTCTAGTTAATTACATGCAGGAGAACAGAAGTAATATGAGTTAGGATCGTAACATTATTGAAGGTAATAACACCCAGTAATATATCATAGATTATATGAGATAAGTTGAAGAAGAGTAGACTCTTTACAGGTGCAATCAGAAAAGGCTGCAAATAAGTAACCACTGTATAGTCTACCAACTATGGATGTGGTATAAAAACTGTCCCTTAGGAAATAATATAGGGTTGCTTATTGAAATCCTGTATAATTACCACTCTGTGTTTTAGGGGAGGCAGAACAAAAGCTGACAGAAGATTTCCTGACTCATTGGACTATCAATAGTTGCAAAACATAGCAAAAACTCCTGTACTTGACATGAAATGATGTAATCACAGTGAAGGAGACCTCTGGAAACAGGGAACCATACTATGGATTTGGTGCTGGAAACAGGAAGAACTAGAGAGGGAGAGTTCCTAAGCTCTTAAAAACTCAGAAAAAATTACAAATTCCACAAAGATTTTATTTCTGTCTGCAGATAACAGAGGAAAGACATCAGAAGAAATATTATTAAATGTCCAACAGAAATACACTTCTAGTTGAACAAGGCTGTTCAAGTGATACCTGCATTTCTGATTTTGTCTTACCAAAGACGTTTTCTAAAACAATTTAAACAGCACGCACAAAATACAAACTGTTTTTTCCTGGGGACAGCATTTTTTTTTTTTTTCTGGGCTCTGAAAGCATAGCTGTGATACAAATCTACATCTATGTGTGCCTGCTGCATTAGCGATCATACGCAATGGCCTGTCTGCTGTGCGAGATTATGGGGATACTGCAGGCAGGGGGCAAGGGATCAGCCAGGATGTGTACAAACTTCAAATTGCTGGCTACACCCCTGACTGAAGTCTACATAAATTATGTCCACCACGTTCCCATCATTTATTTCTTTTGTCATTCCTTCAAAGAACTCGGTCGTATTCTGTCTGACAGGATTTATTCTTGGTAAAACCATTGCTGATCTTCTTTTAATAACCCTTTCTCCTATAAATACCCAGCGCTTTCATCCCTAATGATTGATTCTCATATCTTAACTTTCAGCAATATATCTGAGGATAGCTATTGAAAAGCAAGTTTCATCTGCCAAGGCAAGTTTAAAGATGAACTCAGGTGGCTCTATGCTTAAATGTCTATGTATCTATTTTTCATCTGCTGAGGTACAAACAGCTCATCATTACAACAACAACCATTGAAGACGAAAATGGTATCCTTCACTCAGTCAATTCTAAAGCAGGAATCCAGTGTCTGAAATACCAGTTTAACTTTTTTGAACATGAAAAAGAAAAAGCAACACTTTATCACAGACATTTTTCTGCCAGAAAACCACTTCCCACCCTCTCCATCAGTATATGTCTACTACATACTAAAAAAATGTGACTAGTTTGTTCTAATACAAACTCCCAAATCGTATAGTTTCAAGCTCCAAAACATAGTGGTTTATTATATTTGATTGGTGAGATTTTGTGATAAAAGCATAGGTAATATTTGAGGCTGTCATAAATTGTAGTATTCATATTCTGTTAGTTGCTGAGTGTTTTATTTCCTCCTGTTTTAAAACATAGAAAAAAGCCACAGTATCTGCTCTGGCTAATCCAAGTTTGCATGCCTGTGTCCACTCTAGAATGAGCCAAGGCAACTCCATGTCAGCATTTTGTAGGTGTTGCTAGTGCACTGATGAAGAAACTTCAGCTACTCAGGAACTCAGCTGCTGAAATTTTGACTGACACCATGCATGAAAATCACATTACCCTGGTTGTAAAAAACCTTCTCTGGCTACCTGTAAAGTACAGGATTATGTGTAAAGTCCTAGTTATTAACTTACAAGTCCTTAAATTGACTTGGGTTTGAATACCTCAGAGACATTCTGGAACCATACATCCCCAGTCGTTTTCTTTGGTCTCAGTCAATTGGATTAGTTCTTTTTGGCTGAAGACATTGAGCTACAGGGCATTTTTAGTGTTTGCTCGCTCCTCATGGAATTCATTAACCATGGAGGTCAGACTAGCTGACTCTCTAACATGCTCTAAATCTGAACTTAAGGTATACATTTTCAGATTGCTTATTAGGATGTATAACAGTTATGTGATTCTTTCTGTTAGGTTTCTATAGTCTTTTCACATCTGTACATGTCCATGAGTGTCAGTATTCCAGGGCTAGAAATAATCTTGTCTCAGGGTTATTTTCCCTCTATGCACTGCAAGCAAAAAACACTGTATTACTGCAACTTTTCCCAATAACTCTGCAAGGATCCACAGAGAAGAGACTTGGCAGATGGAATTCCAATGCTTAGACAAGACATTCCTATTTTGAAAGCACATTTGACAACACGACCTAGATCAGTATTTCCAGGAAGCACCGCAGTTGAAATAGAGAGCAACTCCCTTTTTAGGTTTTTTGAAGTCTTTCATTCAAATGTTATGAGTATTTGCTTTTGAGATATTTATAACTGTCTTCCTTTTTCTCACCAGTACGCACTCAAAGAAGCTCCCTTGGTTTTAGCTGGTCCACACCACAATAAACGAGCACAGAATTTAGACATTAGATCGAATTAAGCTCTGATCGATATAATTAATAAGACTAGATGAGATCATAGTTTTAGTGTACTAACAGGCATCGTTATAAACCCCTGTAGGGTGTGATGATACATTCCACAGAGATACTGCAGGTGAACATATTCTATATTATAAAAGCACAACAAACTTAAAAGGTTGACTAGTAAGATGCACAGTCTGATGGCATTTGATTTGACCCTCTCCTTGTGTCCTAAGGAAAGGTCTTAACTAACTGTCGAGAGGACAACGCAATCAAAAGAGGGAGGCATGGATACATCTACTACTTGAACGTGCTCCCTATATTGGTATATCACATAAAGAACAATTCCCTATCAGCAGTGTATGAATAACTGTGTCTTGAGCTTGCATGCCAACAGTTATGGGTAGATGTCATCACTTTAAAAAATAAAAGCTGTTTCTATAGACATGCAAGACAGATTGGTGAATTTGCCTGGTTTAAATTAGGCTGAGTGGTTCATGATGGTGTAAGCAGGGGAAAGATATTTTAATAAAACCAGCCAAATCAAACCTTCCCTGCCCAATCGACTTTTCACAGAACAGGTTGACAGGGTATTAAAGGCTGTTCCATTGCATTCTGCATGTGAAAAGGGTGCCTGGCATCTAGATTTAATAGAGCCCTAAATAGCTATAGATAATTTATTCTAGTTATAGCTTTAAGTTGTGTTTTTCAGAGAATATGAGTCTTACAAAAATGGTTTCCATGCAAATCAAAACCAGCTGAAAGCTTGCCAAGGCCAAGATGTAATTTAAGATGGCATTTAAGCTGCTCTGTCTTTTCTGTCTCTAGAGATACGATCATAAAATAAAAGAATTCATCAGGTAATGTTTTCTTCATTATTCAACCGCACAATTCTGAAGTGAAAAAGATAATTAGACATACAGTGCTGTCGACACATAGTTTATGAGGAGATTCTGATTAATTAGCTATGGTAAAAGCTTTTTATATAGTCATAATTAATTTATATTTCAAGAAAAAAGGCAAACAGACAGTACACAGATTTTAATATTTCTTTCCTCTGACAGATTTATCAAAGTAATTCTGAAGTTCTGTTGAACCTATTGCACTTCATTGTTACTTTATAAAGCAGGAAACAGACATCTAACAGCACAACTAATATTGACTTTCCCGAGAGTCAGACAGCTTAATGCTCTCATACCACTTTGAAAAATGCATTTTTCTCTGCCGAACCAGCAAAATGAAAGCACTGTGAGCTGCTCACCAAGACACACCTTGGTCTGCAACATATTGAATCAGCAATGCAAAATTTGGATGTTACACACAAGTTGCCTTCTAAGTTCTGTCATACTGCCTTCCACCAACTTGACCTGATTTATGGTAGGACTGAGGTCAAAAGGTGATTATTCCATATTTCCTTTACTTTTGCATTTTGAGCATTAGCTAAAAGAATTAGACGGGTTGTTTTCATATATTGTCATGTTAGCTCTAGGCTTGTGCTTATACTCAAATCCAAACTCACGTAACTGACCTCACAGGCTACCTGTTGATTTACACTTTGGTTAACACCAGTGTGAGCCACCAGCACAGCAGGCAAAGAGAAGGCTGATTCAAACTCAAGCAAATTCAAATGTGCAGAAGAAGTGCAACTTGCTCAAACTATATGGTACAGAAAAAGTGAGCCTATACACAGGTACAGATAATGAAAACAAAGCCACAGAGACTAACTTGTGTATCTGCAGTAAATTACTGACAGGGATTAGATCAATCCAATAAGAGAGGTGAAACCTCACTGATCTTTGAGACGATCTTTAAACTGCTTGACTGTGTTTTCAGGCACATTGGCCATAGAACCTATGTACTAATGATCCACAGTTTCATTTTTTCTGAAACAAACACATTTTAAATTCATGTTTGAGTATGAGGCTAAAGGTACAAGCACACGTGCAATCACCAGATACTGAGCAGGGATTGCTATACATTTCTTTTAGTCACTTATTCTGAGAGAGACTTAGAGGCGAAGTCCCCTCTCGGGATCTTCATCAACAATCACTGGAGACAGTAGGAGTCTTTTCAACAGAAATTGGCCCAGCCCTTTAAAAACACTCAGGTGGCACCTCAGCTATGGGCAGAATTAGACAGACTGCAAAAACCTTGTTTCTTCTCTTGTTTCAGCCAGAACCTTAGCGATAAAAAATAGCTTAAAAATCCTAAATTGCAAGATCCCAGGTAATGGCCATTCAGTTTCTAGTTAAGCTTATTTGATGCAGTATATTACTCGGAATGATTTGGAGCTATAAAAAAGTGTTACAATAGTGAAGATTCCTGAATAAATAATTCTCAATTAAGTGTTAGCACCTAATTATATTAACTTACAGTAATTACTGATTCAATTATGAAATTGAAGATTAACCTGAAAATGCAGACTGGCTAATTTATTTTTATGATAGCTATACACCAATAGAACATGTAGCTGGGCTTCTCTAGGCACAAGCAAGGTAAGGGTTATTTTAACAGTCATTTAGGAAGCAACATTTGGAGAATATCTGACTAGAATACCTGCTGAACTGTGTCTGTCAAAATATTGCACTTTATTTATTCTATAGCTTCACGTTATCTTGCACAGATACAGGGGAAGAAATAGACCTTGATATTTTTCATCTCTGTTTATGGTTTTTATTTTTTCCCAGTCAAAATCTGCATGTTAGAATCTGACTTCTATAGTAAGTAAAAGAAACAAACATATTTCCTAATATGCTTGTGTTTGGATTTTGTCTCAGGAACAGGAAAGTTAGAGAATGATACATGGTTCAAATATGGGTAGAGGAGAGATAGGTTCAACTCTCAGTCCAAATAATTTCAGTTAAGTATTTAGGGAAACCTTTTGACTATCAAGAACAGTGAGACAGAGTAAGGTGAAGATGGCATATGTAAAGCTTTCTTTGGGCCAGGGAAGAAGGACTAGTTGAACTCCTGAACTTCCTTCCAGACCTCGGATTTTATGAAGGTGTGTAAAATAAGAATTTCAGTGTTTTGATCTCTCATGTAATCTCATTATTATAATTTTTCAAAACTGCAGTAAAAGAAATTGAAAGAAAATGTATATTTTAGTATATTTAGCACAGCAGAATAACGACTAACTTTCCATGTCCCGTGTGATTAAGGAAAGAGTTCTACCACAGATTTGTACTTTGAAATCACATGACTTAAAAAGAATAACAGCATGCCTTGGAATCTTAAACAGGTAATTTTTTCCCAAGTAAAATTTTCAGTAATGATTTACTTATTGTGCTACTTACAACAAATATCATGATTCCGAACTACAAAGATAACAAGCTGTATTTGTGAGCGGTGCATGTCGCATATTTAAGAAGTAACAAAGCAGTAAAGATTACTTCACGTGTACAGATTATGTATTATTTGTTAGTGTGTCACTTCCAGTACTCTTTCTTTTCCAAGCAAAAGTATAAAAACCATGTGATTAGCTATGACACTTTATGTGTTAGCTTTTACCCAGATAAATGTCAGATTTAGATAATCCTATGGGATCTATGCTTCAAATGCTTAGAAACATGACTCTGGAAGTTTAAGAAAATATATACATACATATTATTGAGATTAGTATACCAAATAGTAGTCCTGCAATAATAACGTGTGGGGCAGGATTGAGTTTAGCAACCATCTCCAAACATCTCCTATGTGAATTAGTGGAAACCAAGTATATGGTAAAGGGGACTGGATTATTCAGTAAAGACGACTGTTAAATATATTATTTCTCCTTAATCCACCTCAGTCCTAGCATGTTTTTAGAAATTTCAATCTCAAGTATATTTGTAACTTGCAAGAAGATAAAATATAATATATATGGATTCCAAAAGTGACTGCTGTCGATAATCCTTTTTATTCTAATGCATAGGCCTTTGTATAGGTAGTGGCTTTTTCCTCTGCCTTTCCTTTTTGATTATATTTTTCTCATTTATATACCAAGTATCTATACAGTGCTTAGATAAATAAGCATCAGTATGAACACCACTGCTGTAAAGGCAAAACATTTTTCTGTTGTAAGAGAAGATCCTACAACTGATCAACATTTTTGGCCCATCGTGGACTAAATATCTGCTAATAGTCTGCAAGCCTGATGAAATATCATATTTACTAGACACACCATTCTTGGGAACTGAACCTTGCAGGAAGATTTTGTAATTAAACCTCAGGCATTCAAATCCTTTTCCAAAATAAATTTTGCTTTTGAATCCTGTCTTTTAAGACATCATCAAAGCCAAGCACATTATGACAGTACCTTAAAGGGAGAATTTATGTTTTACAGAGCACCTCAGAGATATGAATAGTTTTGTTTGCATACCAACTGAGAGGGCTGCTGGATACCTAGATCTTACTTTGTCACATACCATGTTGCTATAAAGAAAGTGGAAAATTCCAGGTCCTGGCAATTTGTGCTTTTGACTTGCTTTCCTCATCAGAGTTTCAAACTAGAATAATACTAAGAATTTAAAGATAATAATCATCATCATCATCATTAGTAGTAGTAGTAAAATTCTTTGTGGAACCTTATTTGAGTTTTGGACAAAGTCAGATTACTTCACTTTTAAACAAGAACCTGTCACTACCCAGCACAATGTATACAAGGAGTTCACTGTCTCGGCACCACTTTCATCTTGCTCTTTCCACTTCATGACTCATTTATGGCATGTTCCAGTCACTTCCAAGATGCACTGTATTAATCTGTGTTCTCATAAACACTGAATATTTTAAGAATTCTTTACTATTAAGAAGTTGGCAATTTGAGTGCATGAAAGGACCATAGAAGAGGCAATTGATCTTTCCAATACAAACAAGAATTTAACACTGGATGTGTAGAAAAAATAAAACCAGCAAGGTTAACCTTGTACTCAAGTCCTCCCTCTCCCATTGCTGTTAAAATCGATTTCTTGTTCATGGTTCATTCACAAATGAAAAAATGACATACCTGTCTGCCAACTATGCACAGCTGCATAGATCTTGCTGCTGATCCAACCATCTGCAAAATGCAGCAGCCAGTTAATGAAGATATCCATAGCACTCTTAGGAAACAAAACTTAATTTGTCAGGTGTTGCCTGCAACTCAGAAGAGGCATCCAGTCTTGACGATTCTTGATGAATAGCACTGGATTCAACTTGGGACCCTAAATGGACAGGCCAGTCAGTTTTATTATTTCAGAGTTTCATCAAGGGTCTGATATAAACCAGAGTAGTTTTGATCCATACACCAAAACAGACAGGCTAGAAAAATCAATCTCACTGATATCTCTCCAAAATAAAACAATGGGCAGCAACCTACCCAGAAATCCACAAAAAATACGTGATTAGGGCTTTCTGACACTTTGAAATATATGTAACTAGATATACTATGAAGTTAGAGTGGGAACCTGAATTTGAAATTTAGACTACTTGGCACTGATTTAACCGGGCCCTTATCAAAATATTCATTCCCTCAAAAGAAAAGAAACAGACCAATGTTGTGCAGTTTTGAAGAATAAAAACAGGACAAATCAAATATACTGGGTACTTACAGTACAAATGATGGGTTGTTAAGAGATAAGGGATGATATAGATGATGTCTCCATCTCTTAAACTCTATTCTTCTCTTGGAAACCAGCTCTGTGTAAACTGCAAATAGGCAAGACAATGTTTAATGAGAAAAGAATGGGATTCTGTGCATTGTGAGTATCACATCTGATTTTTTAACAACATCTCAAACCCAAAGCTTTGGGAAAATTAATGTTGAAAAATGAGATACAGTGGTTAAAAGGTGATAAATTATCATGATCTGCTTGACACTCTCTATGTAGAATTAAGAAGAAACATTTTCCTAAATGCTTGTTGATTTACAACCATGAATTCCTCTTTTATTTAAACAAATAATTCCTCCTGAAGTGCTTGTTTCTAATCAAAGGCCATTGAAGTTATTTAAAAAAAAATTAAATAGCACCTACTTAACAATGTATGTTCAGTTGACTCTTTCATCCCCCAGATATACACACCAATTACCTTACTCTTTGCATGGACTACACAATCCCAAAGAATCCCAGCTCACTTTGCAAATATAATTACCAACATGGCATGTCAGCTTCCACTGTTGGTACGCAACCGCTAGTTCTCAAACCATCAGCACTTGGCAACGCTGTGTAAACGTTTAAAACACAAGTGAAGAACAGGTTATCCTTTTAGGGGGCAAATATAATCACCTAACTCGGAATTTGATCAAGATGAAGCCCCAGGGTTTAAAATCCAGCTCTTATTATTGCATTCTCATGGTGTCTTGATGGTTAGCATCCTTTAGCTGCATGATGAATGACAATGCTTGACTAGGTGGCTGAATCAAAAGGAAGGGTGCTACACAATGAATAAGCATGGTAGGGTTTTTTTGTTTGTTTTGGGTTGGGTTATTTTTATGAGAGGTCAAACCTTCTCCAAAGTGGTTGCAGCAACTATAGCATCTAGGGGCTGTGCACACTACATCCTTTCTGATTTTAGCTTTCAAGGGATTATCAGGAAGCTAGCTACGGGCAGTCCTCTGGGTATCACCTGACATATTCCTGACATACTGCCTACAGTAAAATTGGGTTGATTATTGTAGCTACAGAGACACTGAAACAATCTCAAGCTGGTCACTTAGGCTATCCATATGGCCTGATACCATGGTAGCCCAACAAAAACCATCACAGGCATACTAACGTTCTCACACACAGCACAAGACATTACAGCTAGCATACTTAATGGTGTTATGGTTCAAGAATTTTGTTTTATGAAACAATAAATTGCGTTTACTTTCCCTGGTTCTAAAGGAGGATGTGAGAATTCCTGGGTCGTTCCAAAAATGTAAAGCAGGATCAGCAGTAAAGGATGTTGAAGCAGCAGCGTTTCCCTGAGAAGCAGCCAACTTAGAAGTGGAATATGGATTAGTGTCATCAGGAGCAGCAGCAGGAGCTGCACATGCAGTCTGATGGGGCACTTTCCTCACACATCATTCTGCGGCTGTACAGCTGAGCCACTCAGAAAATCACAGCTAAAAAATTTTGTCCAGAACTATCAAGCAGATTCAGCACTCTGAATTTTATAGGTTACTGAATAAAGATGAGTGAATATCTTATGTAGCAGGTGTAATTTTGATCTTCAGAAAAGGAAAAAGTAGCTCCACTACCATAAACAGTAATGGTATGAACTACAGTTTGATGTGCCATACAGTATCTTTGCAGAAGTCTGTAATCTCTTGTTGGATGAGGAACATAAAAGCTCTTTTTAAACAATTCAGTCAATCTCTCCTTCAAGTTCTTTTCTATTTATGAAAGCTGTAGCTTTCCATGTCTCTAACACGTTCTGATATAACAAAGAAACACTCAGTGAATTTTCTCCTTTAACATGTCATTTCAAGATTACCTAAATACTCTCATTAACTGTAAACTAGCATGACACATGCTAGAAATCAGTCTTGCTCATTGATTCCATGGTAGCATTAATTTCAGCCTCTATCTTTAGCTGGCTATAGGCAACAAACCTCCAGGAAGTTTGTGTATCTACTTCTCTTAGTTGTAAGTGGCTGACAAGTACAAAAATGATGAGGAGCTGATTACCAAACAATTGAAAGTTTGGCCACAAACACCATTTTTCTTAAAAAAAATGCAAAAGACCAACCAGTATTTGTACTGTAAAGTTTTTCAAGAGGCAAAAGATGTTTAAATTTAAGCTGCACAAGTTCAATAATTTATGTTGTCAATTTGAAAACATTCTGAGTTACCATAGGGCAGATTGACATCACCTTACCAGGTTCAGTTAAAAAAAATAAATTCAAGAAGTCTGCGTTTACCTTCTAAGATGTCTCAAGGCAGGCACCTGAAATTGCAAATACCAAAAGTGACAGTACATTTTTGAAAATTTAAGCTTCTACTTCCAAAACACAGAATATTACTATTCTCACTGAATTTCAGCCATGCAAAAGCCTTGTTTATTCACCACACGTAGTCAGAACCACCTGTCTAGTTTCTTTGCTCTTGTCTGGATTGAGTTGGTTTCTCAGTGTCTTTTTTAGTGCCACTTGAGCTTGCTCCTGTATGTCTTTTTGTGTTCTTATCAACATTCTAAAAAAGTTGAAGAATTCAAAGTAATAAGTGAGTTTTCCAATATGACTATCTACAGTATTTATCATTATAAAATTAGCTTCAAAAGACCTTCATGCTACCTAGGAAGTGGATAATGCTTTGTTTTGCAAGGACTTCTGAACATTGAAGACTTTCTTCTGTTTGTTTTCTGCTTAAGGCGAAGAAGCTTTGACCACAAAGAACATGGTCCTGCAAGATTTTAAGGTAAAGATACAGTCTGAAATGCCTCCTTATTCATAAACTGTCCATTCCACAGTATAACATAATCACAGGGCTTTGACTACCTAGCATGTCCTGAGAGTAGGTGAAAAAATAAGACAGCTCCCCATTTTAACACTTAAGTACAACTCTGACCAGAAAGTTCTTTTACCCCAATGGGTTATATTCCTTTGTGCCACCAGGAGACGAGCCAAACTTTTAAACTTCATCCTACATATGGGAATGCTGAGAGAGCAAGACCAAACGACCTATCAAATCTGTGAGTAGTATCAATATCACAAGCAGGAGCTCATAACTTCCAAATCAGTTCTTAGACTCCTGGCCAGTAGCCTCTAATTGTGATCATGGGCCCTTGCAAATAGTCAAATTGACCGTACAGTCATAATAACTATGCATTTAAATTAGTCAATTTGTTATTATAATTACAAGCTTAATCTGAATTCTCTGTGTGTAATAAAATTTAGAACTATCCCAAATATGTTTCTTATAGTAGATTGCAATTTTTAATTTCCTGACACTCTGCAGATGTCAGAGAAGGGTTACTGTGATCCTTATGTCTTTTAATATGCCCTAAAGATAAGTGAATCAAGATTAAAAAATCCATGAACCATAGGCAACCTCATTATCCATACTCTCTGTGCTGTTCATTTCCGAAGGACTGTTCTATATGAGGGAAATTATCTATATTCTCTGTATACTATGGCAGGATAGATCCGCCTGCTACGTTTTCCCCCCTCTAAACTGTACTCCCCCTGTTGGTATAATCAAAAGGTGGCCACTTGTCCTCAAAGAGAAAAGCAAAATAAACCTCTAGATTTATAAATTTCATCCTATATTTTTAGCAAAACACACCAGAAAACCCAACATAATTGTTATATACTCTTAAAAAATGAACTAGGCCTTAACAGTTAGCTACCTCAGTTTGTTCTAAAATTCAACAAACTCTGAGAAAATCTCTTTTTATACAATCTTTTGGATATGTCATTTGCCATTTATATTTGAAGGCCTTAAGGAAAAAAAAAAGTTACAAAAAGGTATTAATGCAAGTAGATAATAAAGCTGCATTCTATAAATCTATAGCAGCTTACAGTAATCATTAAAGCATGCAAAACTCTTTCATCTATTCAAAAATATGCAGTGCACAGAATGCCTGCTAAGGTGCATGACAAGTCAGAGTTAAATATATATTAATAAATGAATTAGCTTCATAAATAATAGCCATAATGACATTTTAGGAGACAATAAGTCTGAGGATTGTCAGAAAATGGTTGATGTATGAGCTTCACGTCTCAGTGATTCTTCAAAATGAATAGGCTTTGCGAGATAGTTCAGACCCACGACCAGCCTATTTCCTTGAATAATTTACTTGTTGTCAATTTGTACAGCCACATTACACATGCAAATTGTGCTGCCTGTGCAAACACCACTTGGAGATGATAAAAACAAATTTACGAAGGCTATAGAGGAAGGATTTATTTCACTTTCTCGCCCAGGTCAAGCAATACATGTATCTGACGATTGTGTGTACCCAATTTTGTTGTAATTATATCAGCAAATTATTCTTTATAATCTTATTATTTTTAGCAGTCTCCTTGTGCTTGGGATAATTAGCTTTCTTCACTCAGTGTAAAAACAATTCAACTTGCCAGCTAGGCAGGGCACAGCTCCATTATCTGTTTTGGGTTTAAATTTATTCCCTATATTCTTGGACACTTTGTGTAAATTAAAAATTTCATAGTCCCTAATACTGTACACGCTGTTCATTCAGTGATGAATTAAGGTCCCTAAACCTCTACGTTTGCTATTAGATATCTCACCCACTTTATATGTTAATCTGTGCTAATGAATTCCACAACCCCTAGCCACAGCGAGATGACTAAAATTATTACCACTTACAGAGATATGCTTTTTTCATTTAAAGTTCAATTCAAATTGCTCCCATAAACAGTCTGCCACACAAAGATACCTCCTTTAAAGAAGAGTTACTTACCTGTAAGTAGAGTTCTCTGAAGGTAGCATTATCTTTGGATACACATTCCTCAGCCACGTGACCTCTGGTTTGTGGCAGGGGGGGAGTGGATCCATCCCTTGATATTTAAGACTTTTTCCTCAAGGCACTTCATTACCTCTGCGGCTCCCGTGCCTCGAGGGTTATTTATACCGCAGCCTGTCAACACAACTGCCCCTTGCCTGCTAAGGTAGGCCCTGGACCAGGCTCAGGAGCAGAGAGGCTCCTTAGAGAGGTGGCCGTTGTGGTGACAGAACATCTACACAGCAGCTTTGTACCAAACGAGTCTCAGGTAAGTGTCTTTATTCCTCTCAAGAAAGCTACCTATGAGCTTGTCTTTCATGGCAGGAATAGCAAATCCAGTGAAACAAAAACATGCGGAAGGCAACAAAAAAGGCTTCACACTATTACACGTGTAGCACAAGTCATCACCCAGATGGCAGCTTGCCCATGGGACAGCTACTTGCCCTTCATGGGCAGCCTAGATACACAACCAAAATTCTACCACTCTCAAAGGACAGTAAGTTAAATATTATGGTTTACTCAATAAAATAGAACAGCAATACCCTCTGCTGAGCAATCGTGTTTCAAACCAGTAGAGGGCATTGCTATACGTAGAGACTAAGTGGGTTCATTACAGTAGCTTGAAAAATCAGCTATTATTTATATAAATGAAAAAAATAGCGTAGTACAAATATGGTACAGAGTATCACAACTACCCTCTTAAATCAACACAAAATAAAATGGAAAAGATCGAGATTCTTATAAGACTTTCCAATTACATAGAGCTTTATTGCAGTACAAATACTAAACTAATTAATTTTATCTAATACCCTTGAAAAATAGTTAAAATAATGTTGTTTGTTTCACAAACTAAACAAAAGAGAGGTTAAGTGCCTTGACCTCTCTCCATATCTGAGTGCCACAGGAAGGAACTCCCAGCTATATGGTTCACTATTGCGCCTCTAAATAACAACAATTAAAACACAATGAAAACCTCTCTGAGAGATTAAGAAAACTGCTTTCTGACTCTTCTTGTGAAAAAAACATTCAGAGGATAATTCATTTAGTGATATGGCAGAGGGATGTTTCTCTTCTATTGCCGGAGCAGAGTAAATTATCCATGATCCCAATCCAGTATATGGACTTTGCACCCATTACAGTGTGCCCAGGTGGCCAAGAAGGCCAGTGGCATCCTGGCCTGTACCAGGAATAGTGTGGTCAGCAGGAGCAGGGAAGTGACCATTCCTCTGTGCTTGGCTTTGGTGAGGCTGCACCTTGAATACTGTGTCCAGTTTTGGGCCCCTCTCTACAAGAAGGATGTTGAGGTGCTGGAGAGGGCACAGAGGAGGTCTACCAAGATGACATATGGAGCATATGTCTTATGAGGAAAGGCTGAAGGATCTGGGGCTGTTTAGCCTTGAGAAAAGAAGGCTGAGGGGAGACCTTATCGCCCTCTGCAACTACCTGAAGGGAAGTTGTAATGAGGCGGGAGTTGGTCTGTTCTCCCTGCTGACAAGTGACAGAAAAAGAGGAAATGGCCTGAAGTTGAACCAGGGTATGTTCAGGCTGGATATTAGTAAGCATTTCTTTACAGAAAAGGTTGTCAGGCATTGGAACAGCCTGCCCAGGGAGGTAGTGGAGTCACCATCCCTAGATGTGCTCAGGGACATGATTTAGTGGTTTTTGATAGGGCTAGGAGTAAGGCTCAACTTGATGATCTTGAAGGTCTCTTCCAGCTGAAACTATTCTATGATAACTATTCTATGATTCTATGTTGATCAGTAAGTCATCATCTTCTCCCTCTCTTCCAATGTCATATACTATTTGGTAGCTGATGCTTATGGAATGATACATTGACAATTCTACCATCTCCAAAAAAAATATGCTTAACATGATTTCCATAGTTATCAAAGGAATTAATATTGAGTTACCACTTATTGTAAAGATAGACAATAAATAAGCTGAAAAAAGGTAACTTTTGTATGGATAATGTATATTGGGTATGGATAAGATATATTCCTGATTTGCTACTTTTCATTCGGTAAAGTTTGACATATTTTGTCTTCAGTTCTTTCCCTGCTATTTGTTTCATTTGACTGCTTTTAATGTATCTTTTGTCTAAGTACTGTATACCTATACTGAAATGATAAATTAGTTGGGTTTTTTTAATAATTATTTTAAAGATGTGCAAAGCTAGAGATTGATTAATACCTTTGAACTTCAAATAGAGTTATAATCCTAAAGACAAAACTAAAAATACATTAAAATTTGCAAAGTTTTCTTTAGTGGGCAGCTTTCAACTGCTACTGAGAATGCCTTTGTGTATTTGAGGTATTCTGATTTATGGTGAGAGCTGCAGGCAGAACACATATTTAAAAGCTAAACCAGGTCTGTCCTTTCTAAGTTGCACTACTCTTATGACTGTAGTACGGACATATTCACTGAGTTATTCTTGGACAGACTTCAGTTTTTAAATGATACTTGCACTTGCACGACTTGCTGAACTGTGCCACAAAACCTTACAGAGTTACCCTAGAAATGGGATTGTAGATAAACTATATTACAGCTGTATTTTTGGCTGTTTCCTTCTATGAGGTTTCCCTTCAGTTCTCATCTAGGTTTTGGTATTCATCTTCTGTCTTTGAACTTATTGTTTAATTTTAAACCCCATGAAGCAGGAACAACATTTTTCATGTGTTTATATGAGAGAAATGGAATTAGATATTATGATGTGATCCTGAAGCCACCATATTTTAGATCTATTCTAAAGAATTAGAAATAGTAGTGCTTATAATAAATAACCAGACTTATTTAGATTGTAATTCTACTCTAAGATTGAATGGTGAACAGTTGATCGTGGCATTTTCTGAAGAAATAACAGATGCCATGTGTATATGCAGGTGTGTGCACTGGTATGCTGAAGTAAGAAAAAAACTGTTCCCGAAAGTTCACTCAGGGAAACATCGTTTACGCAAATCCTCATAGGTCAGTAAAGACATAAAAGAGTAAGCAAGCAGATTTCAGAGCAAAAATTTGTGTTCCTTAAATTTTTATACACCTTCAGTATTACTGTATGGTCTTGGAAATTCTCCGTCTTACACCTGATACATGGTGCTTGAATATCAAGAAGAATACTCCACACTGACAAAGTGTATTTTTCTCAGAGATCTTTCAGTGCTTTAGACATTAAAGCACTGGATCTCTAAGATGCTGTGTGAGGCAGAGAATCATTGTTTTTTCAATTATCCCACATATTTATATTACGCTTGTATAGTTTTCACAGAAAATCTGTAACATACTAGCACTGGAACTGAATGATGTAAACCATTAGTTCTAAATTTCAATAAAATGTAAGTTCTACACTATTATTATTAATAATATTGGTGCTATTTTTAGTATAATTTTAATCATCATTTATGTAATGGAGAAACTGTGGCAAATTAATGCATGAATGCTAACTTCATTTTTGGAATGAGAGCTGTCCTTCTGTCACTGCTTTGTATTGATTTTTAATGCATTTTATAGCTGAATGTTTTTGTACTGCTCCAATTTATTTTGTTTGTTTTACCATTAATAAGTATCAAGCAAGCTTTTTACATGCAAATTCTGTCATACTACATTTTCATTTAAAGACAGCAGTAAAAAGCTTGAAGGGGTATTGATAAAAAAAAAGTGGAATTTAATTACTGTATTAAGAAATTATCTAGTCTTTTATATCTAAGATGGAAAATTTAGAATCCTTTTTGGTTATTAAAATGGTGGGCAGTGGAAGAGTACAAAATATCACCTGCTTATCCCAGGACTTTTCTCCTGCTTTTTCATTTCTTTCTGTTCTTTGCCTTTTCTATTTTTAAAATACTTTGCTTTGCTTATTCAGTTTAATCCTACCTGTAGAGCTGTGTGATGCTACCAGTAAGCAATGCATCTGCTAAAGAACATATTTATCAGAAGGAAAACTATAAGGAGTGTGATCTGACATATTGATAACGTGAAAAGAGCAGGATCTACCATAAAGTGTGGTTCAGCTTTTTAAACCTGTCCAATGCCATAAGCTTTCACTGCGGGCAGCTACATGGTCACCCTCTGTTTCCTAAAACTAGAAGTCGTATATTTATCATTTGTTATCCTGTCTGAAAATTGAGTCTTTTCTCCATTCTGCTGAAGGAAACAGGCTTCAAGTGGCCTCCCCACATACTGTGAGAATGAAAAGTCCTGGTATTTGGTGAATATAACAAGTGCCTGCTAATGATAGCTAAATTTAAATACTCTCTCCCTGTTTGAATACCAGCCCTAACTCCCTTACTCAGCTTGAAATCAATTAAATTCATTAACTCCAGAACATTAATTTGTAATTTACTGCAGCCTTCCTGTGATATGAGTGAAGCCTGGATTCCTCCTTACTAGATAATTTCCCAGTGGTAACAGTTTTGGGCTTCTGGGATACCTAGTGTCCTCACTGGTTTGCTGTGCTTTGGGGTTTGTTCATGTTTCGTTCATTTTTCACTTTCAAACACAAATGCTCCTGCAGTACCTACTCCCTTGGCTTTTAAGGGGTTTAAAGGACTGGGGGCTTCAGTAAGAATTAAAAATTGCTTCAGATGGGACATGCAGCAGGTAACCAGCTGAAGCAGAGCTAGGCTGCAGCAGGGACCCCACCTTGGCATGGTGGCTGATGTCCACACTTCGCTACCCATCTGCACAGGTTGGATAACAAGTACAAAGTTTTGTCAAGGCAACATGACTTTCCTGGCTATTGTAGGCTATTATATGTGTCAGCTGGTAGAATTATGGACACTGAGAACATTCATAAAAAAGCCATGTTGTATAACCACTAATGAGCATCTTGTGACTGTTTGCTAACTGCTACTTTTACTCCTGCTATTAGCCACCATTTTTTTCTTTGTTTGCCTCCTGAGACAGATAAAGACAGTAGGATCCATGTCATGTTAAAGAAAAAACAAAAAGGGAAAAAAAAAACCCAAAAAAAATCCCATTCATAGACAAGACTAGGCGAATCCATTTCTTTGTGTCTTCTTACATTGTCCTAGAACAACTTTTATGCTTATGCAAAGAACACAGGAACACAAATTTAGAGATTACTGTTATCAAATTTCAGTCCATTCTGGACAGTCTGTGTTTTGGTTTCTCTGCTATAGGCAGATAGATGTGTGCAGGACATCCGTCAAAAGGCTGTTGCAAAGGTGAAAGAGTTAATGTTTTTGTAGTGTGTGGAAGAAGAGTTATGTTTTATAATAAGCTTATGAGGAAATCAAGTATTATCATTATTTTTAATGATTTAACTTCAGAGAGATAAAGTGACAGTTTCTAAATTTGTGAATTTTTTGGAACAACGTCTTGTATTTTTTTCTGTAATTGTTACATTAGCAGCTTAAGGACTAGAGACTGGAAACCCACTGTGTCTTTTCATAGCTGCTGAGGAGGTTTAGTCAGCATTGTTCATGCCAGTTCACCATGAGCACTGAAGTATCATCAATGGGTGCTCAATATATTTCTCAAAAGGCAGCTACTTGCATTATTTCTAATTTGGTAGTTCGAAGTGTAGTTACAGCAGCTTCTGGGTTTTGTATGTGGTGGATTATACAGATGTGTGCTTAAACATCCATTCTCGTTTTTACTGATGGGAGGCATTAACAGGCTCAGGCCTCTGGCAGTAGCCAAAATATTCTTTGAGGTGAATAATTGCGCTCGTTGGTTTTAAGCCTCTTCCAGTGATCTCATCCTGAAGCTTTACTGGTTCCCACCTAGCCTCAATTCAGTTTCCATCTGGTTCCCATGATGCCTACAACTTTGCACAGTACTGCCTAAGTTTTGATAGCTCTAAGGGACTTAAGGATCATCAGTATGCAGGGTCTTCCTGTTCGTACCCTTTTATCTGGCAACTGTCTATAATGCCATCTTGAAGGAGTTGCCATCGCAGCCACTATTGTGATCCTGTGACAGATATTGATTCCCTGTTGCCAGTTGAGGTAGCCTTGGAATACCTTTGAGGACTACAGCTCTGCAACCCTCCATTATGTAATAATCTCACCTTCAGGTTACAGGCCAGATTTGGATTGCATTTAAAAAAATAGTGGAACTTCTTTTCTGGATTTTATGTTCTTGTGATTGTAAAACAGCATAAATAAGATCAGAATCTGGCTAATTTCTATGAAATCTTTAGTGGTTTGAGATCTGTTTGTGCTTTATATTCAGACATGGTGCAATAATCTAGTTGCAGGCACATTGATTAGTTTTAGAGACATGGCAATTATTAACCAAATCCAGCAACTGTTACTCATCTGAGCAATTATTTGCATGAAAATGATCTGTTAAAGACAGTAAAAGATATTTATTTGTATTGAGGAGACATTTGATGGCAAAAATCTTGTAGCCATAAGCCCAAATGTACAACTAAGTGAATAAGATTTTGATATAAATATTTGGTAGTTTGAATACAGCTGTTTAGAGGAGCCATGTGATACAGTGCAAATGTATGCATGTACTTAAAGTTCTTCAGAATAGTCATATTTTAAAAGATCTTTACTGGAAATAGTTAAGTTCAAATAATTACTGTATTTAAGATATTATCCTCATCAATTATTTGTGTCTTCCCTATTTAGCTTTGCCATGTGTGAAAGGGTGTTCTTCAAGGCATCTGTTAGCTGGTATGGTCTTTAAAAAAACCAAAATCAAATGCTCTCTTATGAAAACCATAGAAAAATGCAGTCTATAAAACAAAATAAATACATACAGTCAATTTTATATTGCAGCCAAATAGGATAACCTTGAGGTAAGTATTGCTTGGAATCATTAAGAAAACTATTTTAATAGATTTTAATTTTTTTTTTTCTCTTTGTTCTTTTTAAATCATATAAATC